>BGNK01002179.1:0-60204 GCA_003297005.1 Symbiodinium sp. clade A Y106 | reverse complement strand
TCGCTCCGCCACAGCCTGTGGTTTGGCCTCGACCCAAGGCATAGGATCTTAAGACCAAATCCTAGATCGTGAACGGGGGAACTTTAAACTTTAAACTTTTGGCCTTATATATTAGCTCTGTCTTAGAAAGCTTGAACTTTTTGGGGCCCGGTTATTGAAGAAGAGAGAAATAATTGTAGAAAGAGAAGATTTTAAAACGAGAAATTCCCCAGGACCCTACATTGTAGGCTCTGAAATTCCCTGGAGTCAGAAGAGCTTCTGGTCCGCAAGACTAGAAGACCCCAAAATTTGAAGGGCTCAGGGCCCTTTGCGGGGCCACGNCTAATACACACGCAGATATCGTCAACCCATGATCTGGGACAATCCCCCTCCCAAACCACAACGAAAACGTCGACCGATACTTTGGGACACCCGCTAGTAGACAAAGCTCGTAGATCTGACAGGATAAGTCTGATGAATAAGGCCTTCTGATAAAAGGCCTAGCAAAGTAAATTTATAGATCTTGCAGGCAAATCTAATAGAGAAGATTTGATAAGGTAATTTCAGATATCTGCCAAGATAGATTAGGGTTGTAGATCTAATCGGATAGATCTATAACGAAATCTTGCAGATCTAATAAGACAAACCTATTCAGATAGGCGTACAGATCTGGTAGGACGGGACTGGTAGGGTAGACCTACTAAGGCAGGCTTATAGATCTGACAAGATAGATCTATCAAGGTAGGTTTACAGATCTGGAAGATCTGGCAGGACAGGCCTACGAAATCAAATTTGCACATCTGAAAGGACAGACCTGTCAGGGCAGGCTTACAGATTTGACCGGTTAAACTTATCAGATAAACTTTCAAATTTAGCAGGACAAATCCAATAGGAGAGGCCTATCAAGGTAGATTTATAGATCTGGCAAGATAGGTCTTACAGATTAGGTTTATCAAACCGACCTTATAGATCTGGCAGGATTGGTTTGATAGGTTTTGTCTGTCAAGGTAGGCTTATAAATCTAGAAAGATAGGTCTGACAGATTAGGTCTATTATCAAGATAGGCTTGCAGATCTGGACGGGCAGATCTAAGGCAAGATTTTAAATCTGGCCGGACGGGTCNAGGCTTATAAATCTAGAAAGATAGGTCTGACAGATTAGGTCTATTATCAAGATAGGCTTGCAGATCTGGACGGGCAGATCTAAGGCAAGATTTTAAATCTGGCCGGACGGGTCTGGCAGATTCGGCCTACCAAAGATCTGCCCGTCCAGATCTGTAAAGCCTATTTTGATAGATCTAATTTGCCAGACCTATCTTTCTAGATTTATAAGCTTACCTTGACAGACCTAATCTATAAGGCAAGATTTTAAAATCTGGTCGGATAGGTCTGGCAGGTTAGGCCTACCAAGATAGGCATTTGGATCTGGCAGGACAAATCTAGAAGGTTAGGCCTGACACGGAAGACTTATAGATCTGGCCGGTCAAGTCTGGCAGGTTAGATCTGGCACTATAATCTTTTAGATGTGGTCGAGCAAGCTTGGCAGGTCAGATCTATCAAAGCAGGATTTTAAATCTACTCAGATAAAGCAAGTTAGGCCTAGTACGGCAAGATTTTAGATCTAATCGGAGAGTACAAAATAAATAAAATATGAAAGATATTTCTTTAAATATATAAAATTTTTGCGGCGGCGCAAATAATATTTTCAAATAATTTTTTCAGANACGGCAAGATTTTAGATCTAATCGGAGAGTACAAAATAAATAAAATATGAAAGATATTTCTTTAAATATATAAAATTTTTGCGGCGGCGCAAATAATATTTTCAAATAATTTTTTCAGAAATAATTATAGAAATAATTTTCGAAGAAAAATTTTTTACCCGAATAATAATAATCTCGATTATCCATATTAATATTAATCGTAATAGTACCGTTATCGTAGCGAATCGATATTATAGGTAATACGATAATATAAATAACGTATCTATATAATATCGATTATATATATTATATTCTATCGGATTTAATACTATGAATCGTAATACTAATAATAAACGATTGCAATAATAATTGCAAAAAACGAAAAATAATAGCCATAACGATTTCGAATATATCATTTTTGACATAAATTGATATAAATATCTTCGGAGATGTATGAAATATTGCTCGCACCGATATCTAAGATGCTTAGAAAAGAAGAAGCTGAATTTCTTATGGAATCGATAAAATAAAGAAAAATCTTGAAATTTAGATTTTATAAATAGAATTTTAGTATTAACAATTATCACTAATTCTCTTCCATGCTCCTTCATTTTTTTGTACATGAAAATACCGACCCCCTTTGCAACGTACTTGAGGTATTATAGGGACCAAATATTATAATATTATTATTCTTATATTCTTATTCTCTTTGTGCTTATTAATAATAATGATAATTTTTGATTTATATTAAAATTATAATTATTTCGGAAATTATTTCTTAGAAGTTATTTCTGAAATAATTATTTCGTATTATTATTATGATTATTATTATTTATTAATATTATTGAAATCATTATTAATATTATTATTATAACTATTACCATCACAACTATTCCAAATATTATTATTATTTCTATCGTTATTATCATTTGTGTTACTGTTTTTCGCTCCGAGAGAATGATATAATATAAAGATGATAAGACCGATATACCGTTTGAATTGATTTCTCCACATTTCTTAGGCACTTGACATAAATACGCGAAGCTCGACATATCAATTGAATTAGATTTTATATCCCATCTTAGATCTTTGATATAAATATGATAAGATCGATATATGGTTTATATTAGCTTGTACAGAAAAAGTGCCGAAAATATCTGCGGCCGACCCTCGCACAATTATAGAAATTTTCCTTATATATATATATATTTCAATTCCTCCGCGGCTGACACGCCTCAAAGACGCAGAAGTAACAGAATCCAACACTACGCAAATCTTGGATATCTTTCAACGCCAAGATGAGGGAGGCACCATGAGCATCAGAAGCCCCATCGGCGTTGCCGGGACGCCTTGTCCTTGCCGAAATCATACCTATAAATACCAGCCAAGATGCTGATAAAAATAATGAGACATGTGCGCGCGCGAATGCACATGGAAGAGGCCAGGGCTGGCGGGCGGAGAGGGAGGGGGGTTTGCTCATCAGAGAGTTTGCAGATGCCACCGGCAGGGCGTGCCCGTGCCACAACAACTTGCCAATGGTCGATTTCTTGAACGAGCTTGAAACCTCTTTCTACTACTCGCCAGCAGCATTCGCCCCATTCTGAGATGAGCAGCTCTTGTCTCTGACAATCGTTAGTCAGGCCGCTTGTTGTAGCCAAACATGCACAACATGATATTTCAGCACGCATCGGGGAAAATTTGTAAGCGTCTCTAGCCCTATCGAACTTTCGGAAACTTGCAGGACTAATCCTTCCCCTCGGGGGCAACAGATGTTTGAAGGTGGTCCTTCCCCTTGCTTCTGTTCGTGAATCAGAGATACAGTGTTCAGTTTGAATTGGTTGCTCAAGCAGGCTCCAAAGCGCAAAACCTGCTGCATCAACTCTGGCAGCCTTTTTGAACTTGCAGATCGTCAGATCCACTAAATTGCAATAATTCCTACTGCCTCAAGCTCGGCAAGTGGCTGATTGCAAACCTCATGCGCGCTCGATCACTGATGTGCTGATTGCGCGCGGTCTACAGCAGACCGGACTTGGAGCAAGCCATCCCTTGTAGTTCTTCTCTTCTTGCTTCCTGAAGGGAAGAGAATTTGCTTCGTATCCGAACCAACCGGCCTCCATTTTTCGTGGACAAAGACCTTTCCCATTTGGTTGCCAGCCGGCCTCGAGATTCATCCCATCGAAGGTGCTGCACACGCCCGCTATTCCAGGATAAAAGCACCACCCGGGCTTGCTGACATCTTCCCGAGTTTGCCAAGACTCTGTGAAGAAAAAGCCTGCGGTTCGACAAGCAGAAATAATTAATTCAATGAGCTCCATGGCAGGAAAGACTGTCAACTCGATTTCCCCCTTGAGGATTGCCTCTATTGTATCATCAACAACAGCACCGTTTCGGAAGAATCGAGAAATTGAAGAATGGGTGAAGAGAATGTCACGGGGATCCATGAAACCTTCAACGCCAACTTCAAGCACGGAGTCTGCTTGCGGCTGATCACAGTTGGGCACTGCAGCTGACAAGTCAGCACCACAATCTTCTGGACTTGCTCTTGCCAGCCGTTCTGTGGAGTCAGCTCCTGCAAATCGAGCCTGAAATTCGGCAAGGGAGAACTTGAGACCACGTGCTTGACTCGGGGATGAACTCCTCCCGCGTCTTTGCTTCATTGAGCGTGGCGACCTTTGTCCTTCTGCCCGCAAGTTTCTCGCAGAGTCCTTCGGCCACAGATTGCTTGTTTTTTCGATTGCAACGTAATGACGACTTCTCCATCATCAAGTACAGTCTCCTCCTGAATCTCCTCAATGAATGCATTGCCCTGGACTGTTTCCCAAACTTTTGGATGCCGATTGTAGAGCCTTTGGCGTTCCAAGGCACCCTCCACTTCTACGTGGTGTGCAAGTTCCACCTCTTTTTGGCGTTTTAACTCTGCCCGCCTGCGCTTTTGCTTTTCCCGCTTTGAAGGCGTTGCATCGAGCTCATCTGCTTGCTTCCGTCTCTTTGAGAGAGTGGCTTGTCCAGGGGCTTTACGAGCAGGCTCAGCTGGAGCTGGTCCTCCGTGACTGGGAGGGCCACCAAGTTTCACATCATTCTTGGAATGCTGTTGTTGAAGTGAGTTGCTACTTTCCAAAAGCGTTCGTGCCTCTGCCACACTCTTCGCAAATCCACTGCGCAGCTCGTCAGGCCAACTACCTTTGATCGAAATTCGCTGAGCAAGTGTCAAAGCCGATTTGAGATCTTCGTTCCTCTCAGGAATTGCACGCATTGTGGTAGCCTCGGTGCGTGCTTTCATCACACGCTGCAATGAGCAAGGCCTCGCTTGCAAGGTTCTGGTCCCGGTCCTCCTGGGCGGGTGCTAGTCCTGCTGCCGCTTTGGCAGCTGCTTCTTTTCGAGCAGCCTCAAGCTGTGCGTCCCTCCTCTTTTGAACCTCAATTTCTGCATGCTTGCGTGCTGCTTGACGATCCGCCTCCATCTGTGAATGAAATGCAACCGGATCGGAACGTGCGGAACACATAGCTGCACAAGCTTCCTTGTGTGGTATGTACTCTTTCGTCCAATCAGCATCTTGGCAGTCTGAAGAGCAATACTTGGCGACTCCGCACCCTGAACATGTGATTGCCTGTGTTTCAAATAACTTAGCATGGCAAAAACTGCACGTAGTTGCCAGATCATCACTGACTGATTTCATCCAGTCACTTCGGCTCCATAGGCCAAGTGTCCCCACATGTTCAAGTGGTACATTCTGCGAATTTAGCGCATCCCGAGTCAAGAGCAAAGCATGATATCTGTAAGCCGGGCTGTCATAGCCCAAATCGTTGCCGCCCATGAGCTCATGCCATATCCAAATCCACGAGTCTCTCATCTGTTCAATTTCGATCCGTCTGGACAATGGCTGGTGCTTCAGTTCATCCTGCTGCACTTCGGTCATGAAAGGCTTGGAACAGAACAGGAAATGCGGTAGTTGGTTCTGCCCACTAGCAGACTCGGAAGTGTCTTCACCATTCAACTCGCTCTCTAATGCTTCCAAGCGATCTTGCTCTAACTTCCATCGGCGGCGATGGTTCTCGGCAGGCCACCGCAGCTGAAGGGCTGGAGGGCCATGCGCATGACTGCTGAGCACTTGAACAGCCAGCTCATCAAATGCAACTTTTGCCGGGTTCCAAAACTTGCTGAAAATCTCAAAACGCTTACGAGACCGAACATGGATGAGATCTTCATACTCTTTCTGCTCCTCCTCCTTTCCATTCAATGCTCCATAAACAAGCGCGTGATCCTCAGTGCTGAGACGAATGCAACCTGCCGTCATGAAAAAATAAGCTGCTGCCTCCCAAGCGTCCATGTCAGCACAATCAGCATTGATTTTACCACCTGGCATATAGGTCCCACCCATGCGCTCGCTCTGCATGTTGAGGAAGAGGCGTCGCCAATAGCAGGCGTAATCGTCAGCTCCGGGGTCCTTGTGTTTCTTCTTGCGGCGTGGATGACTAGATCCTTGGCCGGGAGTTGCGTTCCTTGCTCGAGTGACACGTTGGTCAAATGCTGCCATTTGTTTGATAAGGTCCTTCGTCTTTGGCGTCATGGAGAGAGCCGCCATTTTTTCCTTGAGCTCCGGCAGGAGAGCGAGGGCGCGTTGCTGCACTTGATCACTGCTGTCACACTCAACCCTGATGGACTTCAAGTAGCTTTGCTCTACTTCATCAAGAGATAGCTGGTCGAGCCTTGACTGACGCTGGATACGTTCTTGCCGGTCGGCGTCGGCAGAGACCTCGCACCATGCATGGAAATCAGCGTGCCCCCGCCCCGCTTGCTCCTTCCACAGCTCTGCCTCCTGCTCCCTGTTGATCTCGCCTCGCATGCAATCTCTGTGTAAAGGACCATCTGGTACATTGCCACAAAGCCCGCGTAGTACTCGGGCCGCTCTGGCGGCAGAGGCTCAGCCTCAAGCAATAGACCCCGTAAAAGTCCAGCGATAATTGAAACTTGCTCATGCAGGCTCAAGGATGAGAACAATCGAGACGTGTCTCCGTCCATGCTAGAATCGAAATTCCCCTCCGTCACATGCGCATCATACCATCTTGAGCAAGCAGCTTGGACAAACAGCCGCTCTGCACCAACTAACTTGCCAAACGACCAGCCTGTGGGGAGACTAGCAATCGATCCAAACTTCTGGAGCAAAGCTTCCATTCGCTTTTGGTGAGCATCCATTGGTGCGCCCACTGACGACAACTATAAGCTCGAAGTTGAGGAGCATCTCACACTTGCAAGTTGTTAGGCATGGAGCAACTTACAACTCATGTTGCGAAAGCTTCAACAATGTATAAACTGAGGCCAGCACACTACAGACTTAACAACTCAAACTGCAGGTAAGCCCGATCCAATCTTATAAGCTCGCATCACTTGCCCGCTTCATGGCCAAGACTATCAAGGAGAGCATTCTGCGTTCAGATGCCTTCAGCTTGTGGCAACTTCATTCATTCCCAAGAGTCTTCTGCCAAAGCTCCAAACTGAACAGAGTCCCTTTTTTCTGTTCCGGAGGGCCGTGCGGCGAAGAAGCTTCTGGCAAGATGTTCTTCCAGCTGAGAAGCCAGCACAGCATCTCGTGCAACACGCTAAAAGTTAGGCAAAGCCTCATATTTGGTTCTTTCAGGCGTAGTATGCTGTGGTACCTGTTCCGTTGTAGGGTCATATAATCATGTACTATAATACCCATTCCTTTTGATGTAATAGACTTAGTATATTATAAGACCTTACGAGAGGACAAACGAAAAGCATGACATGCCCGAAAAGGAACTGCATACGACCCTCTGGATAGACGCAGCTGCTGAACGCACCTTCAGCGCGATGGTTTATTTGGAGGGGTCATTGCGATCGGAATCCTCCTAACTGCTTCAATACCTACTAAGTCACACAAAATGTTGGATCGACATTTGGGGCTCCATATTTTAAATAATCACCAGACGTCGAGTCTCTTGCTGTGTTCCCGCATCAAGCGAACCCTTATCAAGACAGGGGCTATGAGGGGCAAGCCCATGAATAGACTCCTCCTCCCCCGACTCCCACATAATACCTAAACCCTAAACGCCTAAGCCCTTCTCAAAGAAGTGCCTCCAACCACCACAGGCCGAGCATCAAAGTTGGATCGCAACACTTCGCCTCCACCGAAGGCGATGGGGGTCTTGCCCTTGACGCCCATGGGATCCTTTTGCAGGCGCTCACACTCGGACAATCCAGAGGCGTATGGTTCGAGGTCTGTTGAGTGAGACGGTCTAGTTGGGAGGGTCGTGTAGAGGTTGGGTTTAGGGTTTCAGGGTTTGTTTGGTTTACCCTAAGGCTCTAAAGCCTCTTGTTCCATATATCACATGAAACATGACCAACAACCTGCGTGCCGACAGCTGCAGCCATGCCTCAATGCTACGCGTCGCCACCTGAACCGCGACTTACCCTCAAAGTGCTAGTGCTTTGCTGGAAGATGATGTAGTCTTGGACGTACCAGTATCAGATGACAACGAGGCCGGCCACCACTATGACGGCACCAAGGATCTGATTGAAGGTGGGCACCTCCGGCATCGCTCTCTTTCCCCCCGACCGGTTTCCGGCATGCAGTTCAATCCATGGACGTGGGCGGGCGCAGCCCAAAAGCGGCAAAGCCGGCGACTTTGCCTTGAAAGTGCTTTCCAATTCTCCTCTCTCTTCTCTCTCCGTCTTCTGCTCAAAGCAGGCTGAAAGGATCAGCGGGCAAGGCCACCTGTGCCTGCAACAGGCCGACACACCGACCACCTCCCGCCCGGACGGCTCTCTCTCTGTTGCATGGCCTCAGGGCCTACCCCACGCACCAGGCGCGCCCAGTCGCCTTCCTTCTCTACCCTTCTCGCTCGCACATGCACCCCGTGCAGTGCGTGCACAGGTCTCTGCTTTTCCTTCCTCTCTTTCTATCTATGCCTTTGGTCTTGTCGATGTCTTCGTCGGTGTCTTCTTCTAGTCACTTTGCTTACATCATTGTCTCTCGATCTTTCTCAGTCTCTTGTTACCATTTGTGTCTTTCTCTTTGTCCTTTCCTGTCTCTCTGCTCTACGCTTTGGCGGACTGCCCAGGCCTCTCCGAGAAGCAACGCAGCAAGCAGCGTAGCTCCAAGAGGTTCCAGTAGGCCAGCAACTGCGACCTCGGCCCGGATCATTCTGGAACAGAAAGTCTTGACTGCGTTGCTCAAAAGCGCAGAATGCCCTCGACACTTGCTGCGATCCGCCCGCCATCTGTCCAGGCATCTTTGCAAGGTCGTTTCGATTCGTATAGCATAGGCAGCTGTGCTTGCCAGGGCACTGTCCATGCCGGCAGGTGATGCAGCGCAAAGTTGAAGCCGATGTGCCCTGTAAGCTGTGGTCCGGCAGCAAGCGCGCAAACAGCAAGCCATTGGCGCGCGCAAGTCGGCCACAAAGGGGTTCCTTTCAAGGTGCAGCTGGAGATTGAGAATGAGGCCACACCACCGCCTGCAAATTCTGTAGTGTCAAGTACATACATTGCCTGAAGCGACAAGTTCGGCACGCTCCTGTGACGACCGCGCCGACGGCCAAGCAAGTGGCACAACTGCCGCAAATGCGATTGCCGTAGCAGCCGATGCCGACACGTTGTCTTACATCTCGCCCAATCCTAGGATCTGTCACAGCTTGCGATGCGTGGTAAGGCTGTCTATGCACACAGCTGCAAGCACCAGCCGTGGCTCGACAAGTATATGGCGCAGAACATTGCCCCAAGCCTTGGAGGACAGTCTGTCGTTCACACCAACTCCTGCTCCTTGTGCAAACTACGTAGTAACATCCCCTCAGGCTATGGGGGGCCTGCCCCCCAAACATGCAGTCCAGACCTTTTTGGGGGGTCTGGATTGCGATTTCACAGGGTGTGGGTCAGGATGCCCGCCGGGTAATTCAGACNGCGGGGGTCTGGATTGCCAGTTGGAAGGTCTGGATTGCCACCTCCCGGCAATTCAGACCCCAAGCCGTTTTGCGCTCGGGCGCGGGGTCTGAAGTCCCCTAGTCAGCTGAGGGGATGTAGTAACTACGTGCACTGGAGTAGGCTCGAAGCTGCACACCAGGTGGCAGCCCGCTGCACAAAAGCTCACACTGCCAGCTCCGACGAATGTACAACAAGTAAGTTGGAAGTATCACATGTATTCGGGGTATGGAGGCGGTGTAGGAGGAATCTAAGTCAGGCGGAGCCCGCAGCTCTCCGTGGAAGGATCGACTGGACGAAATGCTCATATGCCCATCAAGGTGCAGTGCCAGGAGGTCGCCAAGGAAATCCCCACCGGTCAAACCAGTGTTAGCACTGCACCATGCCCCTGCATGAACCAAATCAATTGACACAGTGCTCGCATGCGGCATCTGCCAGGATGACCTGCGGTTGCGATCCCGACGCCGAACCAGAACCGCCAACCAGGGACGTCCTGGCCTGGTTCCGGAGGAGGAAGCACGGTTTTTTTAGCACTTCTGACTTTATCTTGTGGGGCCCGGCCTGTGACGTACCCGATAAGTCCAGCCCAAATTGGGGTCGAGGACACGAGCAAGGTGGAGCGAAGCACCTTGGAAGTCAAAGTTTGAAGGATCAGTTGCAGTTTTTCGACTCTCCGCATCCTAGGTCGGCAAGCCATTTCGAGACACCAGCTGTGTTTGGTCTTGCATATCAGTCTGGGCATGCTAAGCACGCTAAGCCACCGACTGTAGTCCGCTGCAGTGATGCAAACCTACCGATCTTTCTGGGTTCTGCTCTCGAGCCTCGCTCCCGTGTGAGCGCAGTCTTCGCTTGCAACGCACGCGCCCTCATATCTGGATAAACGCATGCCGCCAGGGTGTACCATGGCCATACTGTTTAACCTGTTTATTTGTGGTATTTCGACTCTCACGATCTGGACGCTGTGCTCTTTGAATTGCCAGCCAATAGAAAACTAGAACATTGCGGACGGCTGCCGCTTGCGTGATTGCGCATGCGGACGGACGTCTTGCAAACAGGGCTCCAGGTCCAGAAATGACAGGCCAAGGCAAGGCCTGCCAGCCCTGCCAGGCCGGAGTCCTTCCTCCGAGAGAAGCAGTGGAAGATGATGGAAGCGTGAACACGGGAAGTGTCATCAGCAGCCTGCCCAAAGACCGCCAAGAAGGCAGCAAGACGACGGCTGCGAGACCCGTTCGCCAGAAGGCCATCTGAGCTCATTGCAAGAGTCGCTCAGGTTCAGCCCTCTCAAAGCCTCATCCCCTCAACCAGCCACACCCCTTTCGCCTCCAAGTAGCTGTCAGCGGCGGCAGACCATGGGCCAAGCGAACCAAGACAGCTCCGCTGCTAGCAGCCAGGACGGCCTAGGGACTTGACACAAGCACGTCAAGTCTCAACCCTTGGCCTTTCATGGAATTAAGATGGGCTGCTACCAGGAGCAGCACCGTCACCGCCGATCTCCCCTTAGGCGCGTCATGAGAGACCATCAGCGTCTACCCATGGCAGCGGGTGGCCATCTCAAGCCTTTGCCGATGTGTCGTCGCTGCTAGGTCTTGTCAACACAGGGCCAGTCCCGGTTGCGATTGGCATGCGCGGGCTCGGCTCGATTCTTTGTCAGGACAAGCCGGTACCATGTCATTAGATCTCAGTCTGGCATCGAATGTGACAATGCTTAGCAGCGACTAGTTTCTTCGATGGCTTTTGCCGAGGCTTTTGAGGAACGTGAACCGGTAGACAAACCTGAACTTCTTTGTCAACATCTCTGCGTGCTCTATCGGCTGTGTCCCCATGTCATTAGATCTCAGTCTGGCATCGAATGTGACAATGCCTAGCAGCGACTAGTTTCTTCGATGGCTTTTGCCGAGCGAAAACTCCTTGCACTTGGCCATCTGTTTGGACTTGAAGTTTGTCAACATCTCTGCGTGCTCTATCGGCTGTGTCCCCATGTNATGCTTAGCAGCGACTAGTTTCTTCGATGGCTTTTGCCGAGCGAAAACTCCTTGCACTTGGCCATCTGTTTGGACTTGAAGTTTGTCAACATCTCTGCGTGCTCTATCGGCTGTGTCCCAGGTCTTTTTTGGGGAACCCGCGGACCGGATCTGTCACACAGACATGCCATGCCAGTTCAGCACCTTAGCTACCGAACTGAAAAGGCCTGCCTGCGTGCCTGCAACGAGTGTGCCATCTTGGGCACCTGTGCGAACCCCTCGTAAAGGGTACGTGCACACTGCCATGTGCAGTGCGTGAACGACACTGCCGTCTCTTTACAGGATACAGAATCTACAGGCTGCGGTGGTAATGCACATCGCCAAGCTCTGAAGCACAACACAAGCGTAGGTCTTGTGATCTAGCTGACTAACGTCTCTCCGCACTTGGCTGGCCAAACTGCCCTGGTGGTTTCTATGCTGGAGCGCACCTGGAGACAATTGCCTTGGCCAGGTGGCTCAAAAACCTTCCCTCTAGGAAAAGCAAAACTCCTGCGACGTTTGCACAGAGACTGACACGGTCCATGAACGCAGCGTATGGGCAATGAACAGAATATCGTGATAGCTCCGGTTCCTGTGACACAAATTCGAGATGGCGCAGCCTTCACACACCTTTTGGGGTGGTTTGGCGTGCAGCCACTAAGACCGTGCCAAGCTCGAGCTTGCATCACATGGCGAATAAAGCCCACTACAGACATCCAACTGTTTAGCATCAATAAAAGAGGACATGTGATGCAAGCAGAAGCCACGAACAATATCACTGCAACCGATCTTGCGACCTTTACTCGTCAATGAAATGGCCGTCAGGCTATGCTGCCCGTGCTCACATGATCCAACCAAAGGTAAAGGCTGCAAAGAGCTCTGCAAGGTTAAAGTTGATGCATGCTATTTAAGCTGTTTGCCTCAGGCAAATGAAAACCTAGCCTTTTGGGATGAAGGTCCATTTGGTCGAGCCTTTTGGCCAAGTTGCGCATGAGCACACCTTGCGAACGAACATGAATCAGACATCTAAAGTGGGCTTTGTCTTCAGTCTGTGCGAAAATATTGCTCATTGCTGGCGGGAGTCGAAATTCAGATTCATCAATCAGGCTGTCACCATCCGTGTCCCCAAGCTTTAAAACGCTCTGCACCGAGTCACTGCAACCCAGCACCCTGGGCTAGGCAGTCCACGACACTGCTAAAGGGACGGATAAGTTCACACAGGCAAAACTCGCAATCTCCTGTGCAGCCGTAGCTTCCTCTGAAGCTCATGGGGAGCTATATGACCAGTCTGATCAATGTCCAGGTAGTGGTACACCTCAAGGTGTCGCATGTTGCATCATGAAAACGACAGGCGCGGCCAGCTTCCAACCATTAATGCGCAGGAGCCTGCTTGATGGCCTTGTCGGTGGCCAAGGCAGAAGGCTGCATTGTTGCTGCCAGCCACTCCGTGTAGTGAACTTTTCCTGCCGTCATCAGATCTGTGAAGTGTGCAGTGTAAAACCTTTCGAGGTTAGCAACGCGGAATTTGATGAACTAACTTTGCGGGGTTCCTTCGGTACACATGCAAGAAGCCTGTCTCCGAACACATCGAGGCACAGTCGTAAGCGCAAAGCACAGAAAAGACGAGTGCATCCAAAGCCGTTACAACCTAGTCCGACATTCGAACAAACCACACCATACAATATATACCAATATGTAACTTCTGGACATTTACCCGTGCTGGTGCCTAGTCAAGGCCACTGTGCTTTCCCACTGCTCCAAGTTAAGTTCGATGCTAGCTTATGTTAGGCAAAGAAGCGGTCCGCAAGCAGCACGGAAAGTTAGGAAGACTCTGGCATCAATCCGGTCGTCCCCTGTGCTGTCTACTGCGCTGGATCCTGTGCCGTCGGCATCCAAGGCCGAGAAAATTTCAGTCAATTCCGCATCCTCCACGACATGACCACAGCGGAGGATGCCTTCCTCAGTGCAGAGTTTCATGGATGGCTCCTGGATCGTTGGAAAGCTGGGCCCTGGTGCTTTGATCTCGCTCTTGCTCAGAGAGCCTAGGTCTCAAAAGGCAAGCGCTTTGATGCCCACCCTGCTCCCATTGCGCTCAGAGCCCACCGGCCTGACTGTGACGCGTCCAACGTGTAGAAAGCATCCCGAAGCTCGGCTACAGTTGTATCCTGGACTCAGTTCTCAAGTGAAGCTCACTGGATCAAGCCGAGGGCAGTCCTCGGACCGGTGAGCCACTAGCGTCAGCACCTGGGACAAACAAAACGAAGTGCAATCGTGACCTCGTGTGCAGGAACATCTGCTTGGTGATCTACTTCTTTCCGATTGTGCTGCAGCCCTGACATACTGCTGTGTTTGCTTCGGGTCGGTCCGATGTTTTCCATTGGACACCGAAACGCACGAACTTGCATGGAATGAGGACAGCCGATGAATGGCTTTGGCAACGCCGACATGCAGGATGACGACATGACCAGCACAGCTGGCACCAGGCCGTCGTTCGTAACCAACACAATGGCCACGTCCACGGCCAGTGGTCGCAGTTAGCTGTTTGCTTCTGGCACCTCTTGAGACGCATATTGCACTATTCGTGTGTATATACGCGAGAGGTCACGGAACCAGGGGCATAATTCCGGGCTTCGCGTCAGCACAGCAGGGAATCCTCGGAAGTCAAGGCCCCGAGGCCAGCCGGGTTTAAGCGGGAACTCAACTTGGGAGAATTCTGGGGCTGAGCTGCCGCAGCTGCGAGGAAATAGGATGGAGCTGAGTTTGGGCAGCTTTCACTAGTCGTTGCGCGGGACCATGTCTTCTACGACTCCTACTATGTTTTTATTGGCATATCTCGTTTTTATCCGGCATGGATGCAAGCTCAGGAAAGCTGAGTGGTCAGCCTCTTCATGACGACCAAGCTGTCTTGACACACTCTTCGTTCGTGTGGCAAAGGCCGAGAGTTTGCGCCAAGCACGGAACGAAGGGTTCTCACGATGCACGGATGGCGACTCTCACAGCTCGTGCCATCCGGGCGAGGAGTTTCAGGATTGCTCGCTTGCCCAAGAGGCGCCGCCCGTTCGAACTTGGAGTAGTGCCGGAAGGTCGCCAACCTTCCTCAAAAATGTGGGCCAGCAGTGTGTGTGCACGGTAAAGAACAGTGGAAAAACTTGAACAAGCTATCCCAGATCTCTGGAACCGGTTGCCAAGAGGCGAATCAGTCCTTACGTGTGCTGTGGCCAGAGCATTTGCTAAGGGCCCAACGCTGTTAGGCATTTCAGCAATACTGGAGCATGTTATGTAGAAACACAAAGCAGCCACCGCCAAACTGTACACTTGTCACATTCCTTCCCTGTTACTCGCAAAAATTGTCGGCAAGGCTCCTTGCGATATGGGAGACAGATGATGAGAGCTCTTGATGTCTGGATCGGATGACGATGGACTATGCAGCAGCTTGGGCCGCGAGTCCTCAAGCAGCATCAACAAGACGTTAGCCAAGCACAGCTGCAAAATTCGAGCACTTCATTGCGACAAGACGAACCTTCGCCACCATGATCAAACAAATGTGCTCTGTTGACGAACGTGAAGAGGCGCGGTCCTGCACCCTAGACAGCCACAGACTTCTCAAGGCAGCTTGCGCATCCAGACCTGACCCAGGGTTTTCAAACAGCAAAAGTGGCGAGATTTGTTACGCAAGCTTTTTCCGACTCCGCAACTCATGGCGGCATGGCCAAGGAGTTGCAAAATCAGCTCTCAAGGGTGCAGAAGAGCGTCTACGCACACCCGGAACACAGTATCTGAACAGGTCAAGCGTCGAGCATCCGGGTTCTTTTCCTGAGTGCCGCGAGTCCAAGGTACCATTGTCAGCACGACTACGGTGACTACGCTAAGTCGCTAGGACCCTCGAGACACCTCGAAAAAGCAAGCTCACCACGCGAAATATCGGGCTTTGTATTCTGCGAGACGCCAGAAGACCAAAAAGGAGCTCTGCTGCGTCGTCGTCCACATCGGCCTCCTGTGTCCCGAGAACGCCCCCCCCCCCCCCCCGGATCAACCGATCTTGAAGGGTCCGGGAAACCAGGATCCGAACTGGGTTTGGGGCCTTGCAGCAAGAGACATATCCAAGCTCTTCAGCTACTGTAGCTGGAGTCGGCGTGTCCTGCAGCGGCCTGGAGCGAATTCTTCCGGTCAGAATCTTCCTGCATAGACAGCTCTCATATGGAAACTTTAGAGACATAGAGTGCCTGAACACGTGACAGCTGCTCGTGCGCTAATCTCAGCAGCCAAGAAACCCAAAGAGCCCTGCTGTGTCCAACTTGTGGGCATCAGGAGAGCACGGGTGCTCGTCCGTAAGAATGATGTACCTTAGCTCACATTTCGCAACATGTGATGTCGATTGCAGCTCAGCTTAGTAGATTTGGCGGCTGGAGCTAAGGTGCAACATCACACCCAAGGACCAGCAGTCACACTTGCAGCCATAAGGAATACTTTTGTCGATCACTTCCTTAGATCTGTCTTGAAGCATCGGTTCCGACAAGTCCTATCTCCGGTGTTCACTGTTGCGAAGGTACACGCGGTAGCCCGAGGCCAGAGGTAGGTAGTTTGGGGCTCAGACTTGATAAAACATCGGGTTCGCAAGCTGTGAGGCTCGAGGAACTTGGCTTCGGTCTTGCATGTAGCGCTTCGGCATTCTTTTACCCTGCAACAGATGCCCCAGCAATCCTCGTTTGGATCCAGCGCACAGATGAGGGGACCCGTGCTTCCAAAGCATCAAGTCTGCTAAAGGCGCTGGCCGGCCCCGCAAAGACTCAGTTCTTCTATCCCAGCTGCCTCTGTGCAGCTGTGATTCGGGCGCAACGAAGAAACGAGTGCCCAACTGGTCGTTTAGCCAGGTGTGCTCCTCTTCTCCTGCCGACCACTTCTTCTTGTCGCAAACAGATTCTTTCAACTTTCCCACAAAGATTCTTCAAATGTCACGAGCGGATTCTGTCCACCGTACCCAGCAGATGCACTCAACCCTTTTTCAGCATGGGCTTGGATTTGGATTGCACTCAACCCTAAAACCTAAACCCTTAACCCTAAACCCTATTGAACCCTAAACCCTAGTAAACCCTTTTTGAGCACGGACTCGAGCTGTATGCCGGCCGGACCACACCTGAGGGCAGAGCCTCCACTAGTAAACCCTAAAACCTAAACCCTAAACCCTAGTTGAAGGAATCGGAGTCGAAAGAATCCTGGTTGACAGAAACGCCCAAAGTTGATGAAGAAGGCTTCGACCACTGCTTCTGTCTTAACCCCTTGTCACTATCAGTCGAAGCCTCGCCATGCCTCTGGAACTGCTTCGGCTACAGAGCCCAGACAGGCCACTAGCTGCCACAAGCCGAGCAGTCCACACCACCAAAGCCCAAACCAATCTCAGTACAATTTTGCTGGGCAGCTGGTTTGTTGAGATGTCCATAGGAGCGCCGCTGTGCACAGCATCTAAAGCACGAGAAGCAAAGTACGATTCATCATCCACTTCAACACCTAAATTTCGACAAGAAGCTAGCTGACTTCGGGCGCTGCAACACTTGCATCAACAAGTTGGCAACTGTCAACGTGGACTCTGGCGGGCGGGGTCATGGAAAACAGGACCCTGGACTTTACGCATGAACTGACTTAGCACGGTTCCGTAGACGTACAGTATGACTAGCTGCACGATGTCTTTGAAACTGTCGAAAGCCAAACTGGCATAAGCGAATCTGATCTCCGCGCCATGTCGTCGCAAGATATCGCAAGTGAAGCCTCTGTGAATTGTTCAGTACCGTGTAGTGCAGACCCTGCTAGCTGTGCAGGTGTTCGTGTACAGCACTGTGTGATCGCCGTTGTCTGACATGTCCTCCGAGGTGGGGCATTTATTATTTCAAACACTGGAAGCCGAACAGTAACGAGATGGCAAGAAACCCGAAGGAATTTAACCGCTCCACGCTGACCTAGAGGTTCCCACGTGAGGTCCCAGCTTCTGAAACAAAGGGCTTTCGTCTACGGGTAGTTATCATTGCAGCATCATGTTCCTGGCGACTGTGCGATCGCCCTTGCATTCATGCGTAGCGGACAACCGCATCAACATGTATGCGTTTCTCTTGTGGCTCTTTCCTGGTCCTCGCTGCAGTCCTCGCCATGAACAGCAACTGATCTTACCCAGCTATGGCACAGGTCGCACTCTCGCACAGAAGCTGGCAGGTGCTCGCTTGTCTCCAGAACGTCCCTCCTGATGAAGTCTCAGCGCTGATTCGACTGCGTCGATTTTGTCCAATGTGTTCTTGCTGTCGTCTTAGGAACACGGCGGAGTGAGACTCAGTAGTCATCATCGAGCAGCTGTTGCGTAGATGGCATCAAGAGTCTCCAGTGCCTCTCTCCACTCCTTCGGCATCAATGCTCGCCGGCTTCCCGTGCTGGCAGGAAAAGGCACGCTTGTCTCCGTTGCATTTGCCGGGGCTAAGCCACGAGAGCGCGGATCAGGAGAAACAACATCATCTCCATGCGGCGGCAAATCTTGCACGTAACGTGTCCCAGGCCGAAGCATGGCCGTGTCGCTTTTGAACATGGACCCCACATAAGGCATGACAAGGGGAGGGTTGAAAGCCAGCCCTCGCATGATTGGGGGGATCTGCGCGCTCCATTCTACAGCCCGCTCGTTGTACTGTCCGTCCATCCCACAACCCATTGATATGGAAAAGAAATCGTCCAAGGGGATCCTCGGCTGCTACAAGGAAGTTCTGTCCGTAATTAAGTACAATTCAAGGTACACCATGAAACCGAGCCACATGTGCTGTTCAGCGTGGGTTTCCAGAAGCTGCTTCGCCGCATCCAGGCGGAGGATGTAGCCGACAGTCCACAAGGTATAGCCCGGTTGCACCACGTGCTCCGAGACCTTGCTCACGTCATTCTCCATGGGGCTCCTGCCCACGTACCTGCATGCGGCTGGCTGCACGTACTTGCACCTTAACGAGGGATGCCCAAAGTAGCAGAGTCCATCGCTAGTCTGTGTATACCAGACTTATTCGTGTACACATGTAGACAGAACTGCATACACAAACATATATATATATACATGTGTGTATATGTATATAAACACAAATGTAAATAAATAAATATATGTGTGTGTATGTATGTATTATGTATGTGTGTATGTATGTATGTATCTCTCTCTGCCGTTGCATCCAGAGGGTCTAGCAGTGTGTATGTATTTTTGTATGTAAGTATGTATGTATGCACACATGTGTGCCTAGTGTTGATGCTGCGTTGTTTGCTTATGCATGAATGGGACAGAGCGCGACCTACAAAACTATGTACATATGCACACATCTCGATACATATGCATATATGTATATACACAAGCAAATGAACAAACCAAAAACCCAAAAATACGCACACACGTACAACCACATACATAAATACATACGTTTGTATACACACGTACACAGTCACAGGCATGCTCTCGCTAACTCCTTCAGTCGATGGCATTCGCGACTGTGTTTCCCCTCACATGGCGATGGAAGCGTTCGAAACGGTCGTGGCTTCGGTGGCGGATGCGACTTCCTGATTCGAGCAACAAAGGGCCTTAGTGGGCGGGTCAAAGAAATCCGCCAGCCCTCGTCCCTAGCCAGAGCTGCGTGCACATTCAAGTGTGCTTCGTATGTTCAAGCCTTGTCCTTGCGCATATGTATGTAAATAAACAAACACATGTATAAGTATATATAGCATACGCATGCATGCATCTGCGCATGCCTTTGATTGTGTGCAATCTAACTACTCTAGGGTCTGCGGATAGAAACAAAAGCGGATGGCAATTTGGGGACAAACATCGGAAGCTGGGCCACATGAGGTTCCAGTCGAGACCCTCGACTTCGGCCAAGTACGCACCTGTGCAAGCATTCAACAACTTCTGGGACTTGAGAGCACCCGTTTGCGGAAACCTAAGCGTCCAACAATCGCAACTGAACACAGCCCATGTGGCCTAATCGTTCTCGAAAGTCTTCCTGCACGTCGAAATCGTCTTCCAGAATTAGGGCCGTCGATATGTTCTTCTCCACCATGTGATGCCATACCGCGTAGTGGCTCAAGAAGCAACCCACCTTGCGGGCGGGCGATTGAGCTGACAGCTGTGGCACACGAAGAACGAGTATCCGCCTCGCCGGTGGTGTAAGGCATATTGTGATTGCTGAAGCCAGCATCATAGCCCGGCAGGATGCGGGCTCCAAGCGCCTCCCACAAGCCGAACCCTCCCCTAACCCCTGACATGTCGCAGGCAGCCTCCACGTCCTGTTGGTAAAGAATCCCATCTCCATCTATGGCATTGACCAGAGTTGCGTTCCTGAATGCAGACGACCCAACTGATCCTACTACCACCCGCCGGCCGCTGAGGCTGCCCAGAGTACCACAAACACATGCTTCCGAGTTGCAACTGATTTTCCTCCAGTTGCTGCAGGACTCTTTGGCGCTTCTCGGGCCTCCGGGCCAAGCTAATCACGAAGACGTTCTCACCAGGATCGCCCAGGGCAAAGCCACCTCCCGAAGGGAATGTACAGGCATTGAGGAACACCCCTGTAGTCTAACATGATGATGCTATTTGTAGTTCCGCTGGGCCGTAGCACCCACCTTCTGGCCCGAAATGTTTGTTCTTTTGAGAAACTACTTGCGAAATTAGTCTCAATACTCGCTACAACCACAACAGCACGTCAAGCGTACGGTTTTTGCCGCAAACGCTTGTGGAATCTCGCGACTTAGAACAACAACTTCATGTCGGCTTCGGTTCATTCGGACTTCTCTTACAAAACGCTGTCCGATGCTCAACCCAACGAGGAAGCACAGGCCAAATGTCTGATTTGAACTGAGTGGTAACTCTTTTGCGCCCGTACGAGCTCCCTCTTGAGCTATGCTGCCTGGCCCGGGACAGAAAGCCTGTCGTTTGCAATGCTGTACTCGCTGCATGTCCTGGGGCGCAGAGTCGGGAAAGTGCGAGACTCGTTGCATGCCCTGCCCATGCCTCTTCCAGCAGGTGAGGCCAGCGTTCCAAGCGCACCCGCGCTTGGGCACGCAAGGCACCCTTCTGCTCGTCTGATAGGTGGTCGTCCTTGCTGAAGCCTGACATTGCTTTATTCAGGGCCCCCTCGTGTGAATTGTTGGCCGGGCCGCCTTTCTGCTCCACCCACTCCATGTTGTCCATGGTGTACTGCAGCGTACCATCATGGTACCTTTCTGGGTAAGGGCTTTACGTCGATTTCGATCCCTCAACTGCCACAGCTGTCTGGTCAGTGCCCGACGTTTGCATTTCATGTTTTTCCACGTCTTCCCACTAGCTGGTGTACTCCCCCTCTCCGCTATGTTGAACCTCCGGAGAGCCCTTTGGGGAAGTCCACAGACTGTGTAAGACAGTTGCAGCCAAACGGCCTTTGGTGCAGTGCCGTGGTCGGATCGGTCAGGTCACGTGCACGCAGGCCGGGAGCAGCCACACTGGCCAGCAGGGACACTTTGAAGCCGAGTAAGAGAGCAGGCACACTTGATTCTACCCACGACATGTTCAGCATACCCTTGAAGTCCTCACAACCTGTTTCCAAGATTCCACAGCCAAGCTTTGATCCGAGCCCTCTTGCCTCGCTTGCCGCACTTCTCCAGCTGCTCGCACAATGCGGCCCAGCCTCTCAAAAACCGACAAGTGACATACTTACCAACGTTGCGCTTATGCAAAGCGTGTTGCAGCTATTCTGCCGTAGCATCCTTCGCGTACCCAGCATCTTGAAAGCTCCCGACGCCACCACCGCAGCGCCGATGGTCCGGGATGTTCGGGGAGCACATGCAGCATGCAGGCCGGCAGGCGATTGTGCCAAGCGCGAAGGACCAGCCGACACTGCAGTGCTTCTCGGTTTCCAGCCGGAGCGTGCAAAGCTGATTGACCGGGCCATATGGGCCATTTTGGCATCGACCGGATTGAGCCGAGCTGGCACGTCCATCGAGTATAAACCAGGCTATGGAACGGGAAGCTTCTTAGTGATAGAAAGACGGCGAACTGAAGGCCATGTGTCCTCTAGCCCGGATCGCTGAGAGACCGAAGTCGATGACCTGCTCAGTGCTCAGGCTCAAGCATGTCGAGTAAGCTGATCGCCGCTGAACCGATACTGTAGTTGGGCGACTGGATCGAAACGCTGCTTGTAGTGACATTGTCGTGGTGCTTTGACATCCAGGCACAACGCAACCCCTGCCACGCCTTTCCCACCCTGTAGTCACGAACGCTCTCCTTTATGAGGCAGTTCTCAAACTTCAAGTCTCCTCGGATAAGAAGCCGTTCAGATGTCTGCAGGGCTGGGGATGTCCAAAACTCCGGGACTGCCGGGAATCGGTGCGCAACCCCGTGGTCGTGGCAATACGCAAGTGCCTGGGTTTCACTGAAAGCATCACGTGCACGAGGCGAAAGATCAACTGCAAAAGGCCACAAAAACTCGTATGCGCCTTCACCACGTCCCGGATCAACAGCTTCACTTCCTAGTAAACGGTGCTCAGCTGTGCGCTGCCCGACATGGCTTGACGCGCCCTGCGCCTGAGGATCGTCAATCCCGTGGTTTAGCTCCGAGAAGTCGCCACCGTCACAAAGCTCAGTGACAAGGAAAATAGCGCTCTCCTGCAGGCAGTGCGGCAATCGGCGAATGCAAAACACACGAACTGCAGGCTCCCTCTCATTGCGTGTGCCCGGACATTGACGGGACAGCCCGTGCACAGGCAACAGGCAGAACAGCTAGCTTCCTGGTACGACTACGGAATACATTCCACCGCGACAGCAGCACTGATGTCCAAGCTCGGAACATCATCCCAGAAGATTATCTCGCTTACGTCTTTCTATGTCTTTCTTAAACGCAAGCTCTCTTGAAGAGTATCGGGCACAATACGATTGCAGACATCTGGGAGTGGTTCATCGCTTTTGCTGCAGCACTACCTCGTGACCTAGTACTGTCCGAGGCGAATCTTCCACCGGAGTCGAAAAGTTGACGAGGAAAACACGTGGCAGTCCTCTTCGAAGTGCTCCTCACGAGTTGGGTCAACTCTGCGGAGAACTTTCAAACGTGCGCAAACAGGGAATCTGTGCACCATCTGATGGGACAGGATTCGTAGAACTTGACCACGTTGGGGTGGTGGAGGTGAATCATGGCCTCAAGCTCCGCATAGACCTTAGCAAGCAAGTGACGACTGTCGCACTACCTCCGGCCTAGCAGTCTACACAAACCCGACCGCACGGATGTCACCAGAAGAAGGACCGCACGAAAGCCATGTCATCCTCCTCAGCTTGATTTTCTTGCACCCTGCAAGAAACTTCGGGACTGGAAAGTGACGATGTTCACGAAAACTGCAGCCACGAGGCAACATCGGACAGCGGAAGCTTCCTGGTATCTATTGCGCGGTACGACAGGACGGCAACCCATGGACGCCCAAGGCAACAAAAAAGAGACGTGTTGGAGGTGTCTGCACTTCAGCATGTACACGGCCTAGAACTCCGGCAGCAAGAAAAAGACAAACACTGCCAATTCCCAGCCAAGCCGCTTGATGGCACGCCACTCTGCAGTCAGGCGGCATTGGGCTTTGTAGACAGAACCAAAGGCACCGCTGCCCAGCTTCTTCAGGTTTGTGTACGACTTCCTCGCAGATTTTCCGATAAGCAAAAATGGTCACAGATGCAGTGTCGTTGAAGAGCTAGGTGGCGATTAGTTCTACGTAATTTCAAGGAACGCCAGCGTCGGGTGGCAAAATCAATCACGAACGCTTACTGTCTCTTCGAAGCTGAGATGCATCATGCAACCTTGGCCGGTCGAGGACGCAGTCTTCGCAATTGGAAACCGATCCACGGTCTTTAAAGTACACTACCCCCGCAGCACGCCTCTGCACGGTGCGGAGTTCGATACAATCATGCAAACTGCATTGTCAGGCCAGAGCCGTACATGATTCCATGGATGGACTCCCGGCAGCCGCCATGAACTCAACACCGGATTGCGCCCAAGAAGCGGTTCGGATCTGGGGCAAAGAATAAGGACTTTATGTCCACATTACTGCCACGCTTGCGATCATACAATGCGTGGCCCGTGACCTTGGCTTGGCTACGAAAGTAAGGCTCGAGTCGAACGGCACCACAACATCACCCACCTGAACAGCAACCCCGACAACAACAAGAACAACAACAAGCGGAAACAAAATCTAGTGGTAGCAAGATATGAACAAGAACACAATAAGCGGAAGAAAGCTAACACCACCAACGACAGCGACAGCGACAGCGACATCGAAAACCACAACCACAACCAAAACCACAACAACAACAACAACAAGAACAACAACAATAACCACAACAACACGACGACGACAACGACAACGATAACGACAACAGCAACAACAAGCACCGGCACAACAATCAAAGCCACAACAACAACGACGACCACGTAAACAACCACAACAACAACAACTACCACCCACCACCACCCACCACCACTACCCACCACCACCCACCACCGCTTACCATCACCCACCACCACCCACCACCGCGCACCACAACCCACCATCGCCGCCACCGCCACCGCCGACGACCACAACACCAACACCAACACCAACACCAGCACCAGCACCAGCACCAACCCCCCTCGACAGCAGCAACAACAACAACAGCTGCAGCAACAGCAACATCATTTCACTCACACGCAGAGGGGAGCAATAACGCGACTCTGTGAAACTCTTCCTCGCTCTGCGAGTACAGCAACATCAGCAACAACAACAACAACAACAGCGGCAGCAACTGCAAACGCAACAGCAACAGCGACCACAACAACCGCCGCAACAACAGCATCAACAACAACAGCAGCAGCGACAACACAAAAACTAAAATCAAAACTACTAGTACACCGTTCACGAGGACGACGACGACCACTACGACGGCTACCGCTGCTGCTGCTACTACTACTACTACTACTGCTGTTACGACGACTACTCCTATCTACGTACTACTTCCTGCTTACTACTTACCACTTACTGCTTGCTACTTTCTACTTGCTACTTGCTCCTTACTTACTACTGACTACTGACTGCTGGTCACCGACTACTTTCAGTTCTACTACTACTGCTACTACTACTACTACTTCTACTACTTCTACTACTCCTACTTCTACATCAAAACAACAACAACTACTACTACTACTACTACTACTACTCATTCCAATCGCAGCCGGTCGCTCAGCTTGGTGTCAGGTACATGGCAGTGCATTGCACCGGTGCTTCAAGAGCACTAGAACCACATGGGCAAGTCCCGCTACGAATAGCTGCAAACTTGCGACCTACTCAACCTGTCAAGAGATTGTGCATGATTGCACTGGTAGTCCTTATCGCAGCACGAAGTGCCGGGGCAAGAACCAGAATGTAAAAAGTTGGATCAGTGTGGCATAATTCGCCAGCCATCATTGCGCTTGTCTGTACGAGGTGAATTTGTGTACTTTGTACTCTGTACAATCAGGTGCAGCTCTATACAAGTGGCCCCGGAGGGCACACTTAAGTGGCCAACGATGGCTCACTGACGCATCACTCACTGGGTTGTGGCCGGTAGAGCAAACTCCAGGCGTCTCAGTATGTCTGTGTGTTCGGAGCTGAGATCAGCCACGGCCTTGATGGTANCCAACGATGGCTCACTGACGCATCACTCACTGGGTTGTGGCCGGTAGAGCAAACTCCAGGCGTCTCAGTATGTCTGTGTGTTCGGAGCTGAGATCAGCCACGGCCTTGATGGTATAGATTGCGATGGTGATACGGTGCCCTCGCCATGGGCGTGTTTCATGCCATTGGTGTGGGTCGAAGGTGCAGTGTGAGATTTCTCACTGATCCATACAAAGTGCCATCCAGGGAGGGGCAATCGCCTGTGGCGGATTGCAGCCAGAGGCCTCCTCCTGCAAAGGATGAGCAAGGTAGTACCACATTGCTGCTGTCTGGAGCATTGTTGAGGTCTCTGTGGGCCCGCATCAAAGTGTTGCGTTGGAGCACGAAGCTCGTGAAGGGACACACGTGCACGAACGGATGTATTTGCAGACCAAGAGTGACACCCAAGGGAACAAAGTGGTGTTCTTGCGTAGTCCATGTAGTGGGCCTTGCGAGTAAGCTCCACTCATGAAACGCATGCTGCCGGGATGCTCTGCACAGGCCTCTCTGCGAGGATCTCCATTAGGGAGGCTGCTACTACTACTACTACTACTGCTACTACTAATACTATACTAATACTACTTACTCTTACTACTCATAACTCACTACTCACTACTTACTACTTACTACTCACTACTTACTAAATACTACCTACTGCTTGCTACTTACTACTTACGACTCACTACTTACTACTACTTACGACTTACTACTCACTACTCACTACTTACTACTTACCAGTCCTATACTACCACCACCGCTACCACCACCACCACTACTGCTGCTGCTGCTAATTACTGCTACTGCTACTGCCACTGCCACTGCCACTGCCACTGCTACGGCTACTACTGCTGCTACTACTACTACTGCTACTGCACCTATTACTCTTTCTCGTACTCTTGCTGACTTCACATGTTGTTGCTGCTAGTGCTGTGACTGCTTGCTGAGCGAGCGGGTCGCTTCTTGCTACTTGTATTTGCTTCGTAGGCACGGCGTGAAACGAGGCGCCTGTAAGAGATAACAGCAAGTAAAGCGAGCTTGGTGTACACCAACGACAACCTCAACAGCAGCCCCTCCGACGGCAACCGTAACAGCTGCAGCCAAAGCAAAGGCAACAGTGACAGCAGCACGACGACGACAAGAACAACAATCACCACCGACGACAACAGCAGGAACAAAAAACGGAGGAGCAAGACGGACGCCAAAAACAAACGAAAAGGAGAACGACAAGCAGAACACCCACAGTAACAAGACATGAACACTATCAAGACAGCGAAAACGAGCACTATGATGCAAAGGTGGTCAGGACACATAAAACCCTCGCTACACTACTCGTGACAGGAATCGTGGGCATGCAAGCGGGTGTACCATCATGCCAGGAAGAAACTATGCCATGTTGGCCGAATCTGCCATTACCCTCTCGCCACTCGGACTCTCAGCCATCAGGCTCGTCCATGTCTCTCCGTTCTGCATAGAGACATGTGCGGATGCCCTGCTGCGGGCTAGACAGATACAATACGAGGTTGGACACAACAGAAGGCTCAAGAAGCCCCTTCCTGGAACATGCATCCTGAAAGAGTCCGAGGATCTAGTCTCTCCCGCACCACGTTGCCGATGTCCTTTCGTGGCTGCAACCAGCTTGGTCGCCATGCCTCAGCGGAGCCAGGCTCATACCAAAACACCCGCTGGGTGCTTCGTGCATCATGGCACGAAGGGCCAGCACGCTGACACGTAGGTGACGGTGCCATCCCAGCCTCAAGCATGAATCACCAACAGTCTCAGGCTCAGCTAGGCCAGCTGAGGAACAAATAAATAACTAATGCCAATCAGTGCTCGAGTGGAAGCCAAGAAGCAGGCACAGCCATTGCTCTTCAGCGCGTTCTTGGACATCTTATGTGACAAATGAAGGCACTGACCATAGGGGGGCTATCTGCAATGAGGACCTGATCTCCTCCTCAGATATTTGATACTCCTCCAAAACTTGCGAAGAGGGTGGTAATTCGATCTGGACTTAGCGATGACATCTAAGGCTAAGGATTACACACACAAAGCTCAATCTACTGAAAAATGAGCTTCGCCCGAAGATCAGCATGCACAGCAAACACTTGTGAAGCTTGTGGAAGCTCATCGATCTCCACAGAAGACCCCAGGCGGTGTCCTTCTCCTACGACTTGTTTCGAGGCGTGGTTTTTTTAGCGTGGTTTACACATGTGTACTCTAGTGCCCAACATGCCAACAACCCCCTGGACACGACTGAGTCTGCACAAAACGAAATCGAAGAGAAGAACGGATCGAAGTCAGCGTGCGCTCACAGCCGTTTTAGGTCTTTGCTCTTTCCTTGAGCCGATCGTTATCGCTTTTTGCAGAAGCAGACGCTGCGAGAAGCCTGTCTCTTGATATGTCCGGAGACCCTGAGAGTTCTCTCGACTACAAATCAAACTGGACCACTATAGCTATAAACTAGCTAGAACCACTTGGAACGCGCTTGAACGCCCAGTATTCCTCCGAAATCCAGGATAACGCCTCCCAGCCTTTCAACAAACATGCAACCACAGCGTCCTCCTCCCCAGCGGGGAGCAACGGGCATCACGCAATGTTTGGAGGCTTCTCAGAAGGCCTAGCCCAAACAACGCTTGCCATAATCTAACACAAGCGGCCTGAACGGCCCACAGTAGGGCTACTCTTCCTTGGGAAGGCAGCCCAGCTTTGGCGGACCCCCACGGACATTCTCCGCAAATTTTACGTTGATTTAAGGCGATGCATGACGCCCTACCTTGACCTGGTGCCTCACAGCCTCTTCTTGGCCCTCACACGGACTCAACAAACCGACACCAGTGCAAGTTGCATGGTTGAACGACCCAGCCCACTGTTCCAACCATCCTGCTAGATGATGCACCTGAGCAAGCAGTCTCCGCTTGCAACTCTGAAAACATGGGGCGAACATGATTTCTGCTGTTCGATGATGCTGAAGATGCCGAGCAACTTCTGGAGCATCTTTACAAGAGCTGCCTTGATCTCTGGGTTGCACTTCTCCACATCACACAATAGCTTCACCTGCCTGTTCCTGAGGAAGCTTGCATGCCCGTGGTGCAAAGAAAGACAAACGGATCACTCACAATCGACACTCAAGAAGCTGGCTGAGGCAGCATCTTCTCCGCCGTCTGCTTCGGGGTCAACTGGTTCCTACAGCTCTTCCGCAGCAAGTCTTGAACCTGAGTTGGCACTTGCCGCTTCGCTCCACTCCATCGATATAGCTGTGTTGCTCCCACACTGGTTGTTCCGCCTTGAGTACTCATGATTGCTCTCTCGGTCACTCGGTCATACATACATGTACGACGATGCAATTGTTGGTAGAATCGTATGACGCTATGACAGGGAGCATGAAATCTTCTTGGGAAAACCTACAGCAACAACTCCAAACAGGATACTGGCAATGATGATAGTCGTGGAGTAAATCGCTCTCGAAGCACCTTGCCAGCGTTGCCTCGGGCTACGACTTTCACAGGACCAGCTGCGGCTGTCCAAGCTGCCCCTGCTGGGGCGCTTGCCCAAGCATCCTGTCTGGTGCTTACCCCGGACGTCTCCCCTGAGATTGTCCAAATCCTCTTGCGCATGCATCGAAACAGCCAAACACAATAATGCATAAACATGAAATACAGCCCCACTCTCGGCGAGAGCTCTTTCACTCGCCTCCGATGCACGGAAGACATCCTTCCACGTGGCTTCAGAAACTGTCTGAACATGCCATGTGCTGTCTTCCAAACTTTCAAGTCGGCCGACCGTCTTCATGCGCTCACCAGCCATGTGCGAAGATGAATACTCAATGACCACCGCCTGGGCGAGTCTGGACCGGATCGAGCTTCAAGCTCGGCAACTCTCTAGAATGATGTCTTCCTGAAATCAAGGAGCGAAATAGGGATGTGGACGAAGAATGTCCAGCACCAGTCGCAGCTGTCTCATTCCACTCTCCTTAACCATGAAAAGTTTCAGAAAGTGTCTACATGACCCTCTCAGTTAAGGCACAGCGAGCCAAGGTCAACCTTGCCCCACTTCTGCGACTGCTGTCGGCAATGCACAGAACAGCCCCTTGGCCTCAAGAAAACACACCTACCACGTGGGCGCGAGTCTTGAATGTTCTTCATATCATAATGATCCGGCAGGTGGAAGCCCGTGACTCGCCCAGAACAAGCCTGGGTGCTTGCAGCAGGCTGGAACTGTTCTCGAAAGAGATGGGCGACCTTGAGCTTGCAGAAAGAGCAGACGAGTATCGGATGGAAAGTCCCGAGCGTTACGTCTCAAGTCGAGAAGCTTGATCAGCTCCTCCAACTCGACCAGCTTCTCCCGCATAGTCTTTATCTGGGCCTGATCGCACCATGACCCGCAGGCAGTAAATTTCTGTATCAAGGATCACCCCTCTTCACCCTTTCAAGTCGAGCCTGTGCGCGGCCCAGCGTGCTCTGAGACCGCAGACCCTCCGGAGAGTTCTCCTACCCGAGGCCGTGTGAAGCAGAAGTGCTGTGGCTGTGACCCAGCCCCAGGCGGCTCGTGCATGTAAGTGCTCCTGTATCAGCTTCGCAAAAGCTGCATCCAACTCGGCCCAGGTATCATTGCCTTGCTTGCAGGAGCTGCGTCTTTACCTGGAGGGACCACTTTAATGACTTGCATTCGACCTGCAGGAACTATTGGGCTTGCGTGGTCCTGACACCATAGCTTTGAGCAATGCTTCGTCGATCTTTTCGCCGAGGAGCTCTTGACACACTCGCGCGCTTGATCCAGCAGAGTCATTTCTCGCAAGGCGGCGCGAGCAGATTCCAAGAGCTTCGGATCCAAACCTTGGAGACCAGCACGAAATGCATAGCGGTCGAGTCAAGGGCTTGGTTGGCTCTGAACTTCCTCTGGTGGCTGCATCCGGGACGCTGTCTAGATGCGCGGAAGAGCCTGCTTTGGAAATGGCTGTCTGCAGCGCATGGCCATCCGACAGGACCATGGCACTTCGGATTTCCTTTTCGAGCAGCGCCTTCTTGTACCTCTATTGGAAACAGCAGAAACAAAAACCACCAACAACATCAGATGCTACGTGGTGCGACTATACTATAGACTATAGGATCACATCGGCCCGCCCCTAAAACAGAGAATTAAACGAGGCTGGCCAGAGAGCCGAGGAACAACCGCGTGGCCTCCTTCACGTCACCGGACATCCTCACAGATTTGTGTTATCGAGCGGGATAGGATAAAGACTCCTTCGGCCCGTCCTGAGCTTTCCGGCGTCTTGAATCTTCTTGGGCAGCTCCTGCAAGACCTTCGCATTGGAGTGGGCATGCTGCAATCTCCGACTTGCAACCGGCTCTTTTCATGGCGCGTCGATACCTAGCTAGGTCAACAGGCGGCAGGGTAGAGGCCCGGACCTGCGTTGCACGCTTGGCCGCAGTGGCCTTGATCTCGTCCAGCCTCAGTACGGCACCAACTTGTCTTAGATTGTCTTAAGACCCCTAGGCTGATCTACATCTCTATGCCGTATTCGCACTAGTTCGGAAAGTCGTACGAAACGTGACCGTCTTGGTGGGCGGAAACGGAACAACAATAATAATTACAGCCGTTTGAACCGCAAAGCACACGACAATGCCATGTCAGCAGCAACCTCGAGAACGGCACTACTTGAAACAAGGCAGGCCATGTGCAAGCCCATTATACTTTCGCTTTCTGCTCAGGAGTTCTTGCTGTTATCATCAAGGCCCCCGTCACGGCCAGCATCACAAGCGTAATCAAGATTCAAGCGTTGCCATCGGCATAAGACGACAAGCCCTCGTGTTCCCAAAAGCCCGAAAACCCTGACAGGAAGTATTGCGGTTCTGCGTGGTAACATTGGCGTCTGCTCCCCCTTAACGATGCATGGGACACTCCAGACTCCAGACAACGTGAGGCAAGTCCGAGGGCTGCCCGACACTGCCCCGTGAAAACACACAAGTTTGCTAGCATATCATAACATACTCAGGAAGGGTCTGGTAGGGATCCGGCCGGCTCTACCCTTGCCTCTGTAAACGGGGTCTCTTGGCCTATGTTTTTTTCTTCAGCCCAAGCAGGTCTTGAAGCTTCCTTTACCGAGAGCCGTGCACCTTGGCTTTCTGCTTGCTGTCGAATAATCGTTCCAGAGCCTGCATTTGTATCTAAGTATGCTGCCAACTCTCTAATCATGTCTGAAAGCTTTGTCAAGGCATCGATGCTTTCACAAACCTACCTTCTTGTCCACTTAAAACTCAAACACGGGCAAACGAGTCGGGCCTCCATCCGGACCTCGGCCAGCAGTTTTTCTATTGAGCGGCGCCGGCCCGTTTTCGCATCCTCGAGTGATCTCTTCGGTCCGCAGCACTCGAGGCTCAGCAGTCAGCAGTGTTGCTTGTAGCACTTTTAAGCCATCGCAGCTCCTGCTTTGTGCTCTGGATCGCAGACTCCAGCTTCGAGATGTCGTCCTCCCTGTAAGGACACGCAGGATCTACGAATGGCATGGTTGCAGATGTAGGTAACAGGCATGAAGCACCATAAATGGCTGGCTTTACAATGACATCACACTGCCACAAGCGTGCAGCACGCAGGCTGTGACAGCACTTTCGGCAACTTCAGATTGAAAAAGGCACAATCCCTTGCGTGAGCCAATTTCGAGAGTACACGGCCAAATGCCGTAGCCCAATTCATCTTAATGAAGCTTCCGACGCTCATACTTCTGTGGTGTCTGCGGATATTCCACGGGGAGGATGGGCATGCAGAGAACCACGGCTGGCTGCCACAAGTCAAGGACGATAAACATGTCAACCAGCAAATGTAGCGATGCGGCAAGAACTTCGACAGGGACGCCGTGTCAAATCTTGGTTAGTTGGTGATAGGTGTCCATGTCACAGTCACACCGTTGAAAAATCCCCGGTTCATGACTGTTATATCAGTCCTGCTGGCCACTGTCAGTTGCGCGATCTGGGAAAGCATGTCCTGAAGATTGACAAGCAAAAGTAGCAGTGTACATTATGTAAGCAACCTGGAAGGCACTCAGCTAGAGCCAAGCTCTGCCAAACCGGCAGCCAAGAGGCTCTGGCGCTGACTGCCGTCTCCAACGACCGGGAGACGGTCTCTGTGCTGATACCAGATCGCTGGGCGACCACAAGCGCTTCCCTTGGACAGCGTAAATCTGCCCATGACTTTTTCACGTGTAATCGCGAGGCAACTGCCGAATGCACACAATTGCGGTCCAAGCCTGGTGCTACAGATCAGAGAGCTAAGGTGCTGGAGGCACTCCTTGGCACCGTTCGTGCGCGCAGCCAGAACCGCCCAGCGTCCCAGGTTGCGAGAACGGATCGGCCCGTAGGCAGCTTCCACTCTCCTCAGGAGCCCAAAGGCACGAGACGTTGACGTGTCCGCATGGATTCCAGGCGAGGCTTGGCTGCTGACAAAAACCAGGGAGAGTCCCGAAGAAATGCTAGCCTGCTAAAGATACCACAAGCTGGAGCTGCAGGAGCCAAATCTCAGAATCCGAAGATAGTCGTAGGTCTTAGGAAGTCTCAGGACAAACACTCTTACAATCGGTGAAAACATCAGCTGGAATCCTAAAGCCTCCTCCCACGTTCGAACACAGTACCCCTCGTCCTTTGCCAGCAGGCGTCTGGAGCATTTCACAGCGAGCTGGATCCAGAACAGCCTCCTCCGACTTCCAAAGCGCTTCCCTGAAAGCAGGTCCAGTTCCCTTAGAAGCAAACGTTCAGGCCACAATTCGACAAGTGACAACCTGTGTCGATTGCATCACCATTGCAAACCGGGAAACGATGTCGAGTGCGGATTGCAGAGCCGCAGTCGCACTGCTGAGCTTCTCCATGCGCTGCCTGACGAATGTCAGGTCACTCGTGCCTGATAGCGGGGGACTTTCCCGCACAAGGCCGCCAAGGTTGCCAAGGCGCACAAGCTCTGCACCCTCTGGGTGGTCTGTGAGCTGGGCTCTTGCTGCCCAAGGCTGCAGAGTCTTCAGTTGTTCCAGATCTTGCGAGTCAACCACCTCATGAATCCAAGTTCACGTAAACCAAACATAGCACGAGCAGAATTCTTAACACCCCCCCTAGACTGGAAACCCTTGACTGGGAGATCTTTGTGTTTGCGTGCGCTTCCGGTGCCCTATCACCTGCTACACGCAGCCCTGCAAAGTTTGATGAAGCAAAGCCGCCTCCTGCAATCTGTCAACCATCCTCAGTCACACAAGGTCGCAAGTTCGACATACTGGCAGTGACCCCTCGAACTACGACAGATGCAACACTTGGGAGATTTGCACGAGCGATGCCAAGGCACCCAGTCTGCCAATGGCTGAGCAACTTTCGAGTCAGCGAGGCAAGCTTCTTGGCTCTTGACAACTGTGCGCCCTTTAACCTGACCGGCATCAGTGGGGGAACGAGTTTGAAGAAGTGTTTTTGCTTCGAGGCACACCTTTGCATCTGCAGGTGCTGAATTCAGGGTGTAGAGTCTCAAAAAAGCATCGGTGATTGTTGTGGCTTCTCCACCTCACATTTTCTTGCAGCTACTTCTTCTCGGTAACAGCGACATGTCAATGTGAGATACACCTTGGTTCCTACAAAGAACATCTTTGCAGCTCCGTGCTCCGAGTCTAACGACTGGTTCTCTTCTTCGGGTGAATCTATGGGTAGCCGTGTTCCACCTCAGATCTTGTAGGTTTCGGCATGTGAAAGCCTGCAGAGCCAAGAGCATCCCAACCTGAGTTGGGGCTAAGACGGCAGTGGCTAGACTTGCTAGCCATTTAGAGTGACGTGTCGCGGGTTGCTTGCCTGCTTGCGCAATCGTACGTATGAGTACACACTTTCGTTTCAAATCTCGTCTCTGCATTCCTCTCGGATGCCCACGCCCGACAGGTCGTGGCAACAGCATGTGAACTCGGAGCCCTGCACAAAACAGCACAAATCGATAGCCACATCAGGCGCAAAAGGCAAGACATGCACCGTAGGAGAGTCCCGTCTCTTCTTGGGTACATTGTCACTTGAAAGAGTCGAGTAGCTGTGCACATGCCGATCCGTATGCGAGGCAACACTCATACATCTCTGTTTTTCTGTATGCAACATGTATATGCCAAAACACCCCGGCACATCACGTATACGACACAACATTCTGTCTTGAGTACATCGCTCGGGAGCATTTGCCGACTCGGATGTCGGGGGGACACTACTGCTTCAGTGGCCTTTATGATTGCAGCGGCTACACTAGAAGTGATGCGTTGACGCGGGCACCTGTCCGTGGCTGTTTCGCCGGCTTCCACAGCTGCATCCAGGGCCGGCCATCCTCTCGTAGCACCCATCAGGACACTCACTCGATGTCGTCAGTGGGGTTTTGAAGCCGGAAGCACATTTTCACCAGGCGGCTGCGCTCATCGTAGGCTGCCAGGCGCAGCGCGCTTTGAATGCGCCGGGTGGCGAAGCCCTCGAAGTTGCAGGCTTCACGGACTTGAAGCCTGCAGCACAGACCAATTGCCGGATCTGTGACGGCAGTGCGCACAAGCCGCTCAAAACCCCTTGTTTTTACCCTTGGCCAGAGAAACGTGCAGCCTCAGCCTCTGTAAAGGCTGTGAGCATTCTGTGTCGCGCACAGGCCGCTGCCAGTGGCAAGAACCTAGTCAAGCCCTTTGGGCAGAGACCTATGCCGTCGACTCGGCACCGAAATCCTTGACTGCACTCGGCAGTCAATGGTGAGGAGCAGTTTGCCCACACTCAGAGTCAAAGCAAATCAATTTCTGGGGACTGTCCTCGGCTCAATGCCAGGGTGAGGTCATTTACACGTGCTTGCAAGCGAGACAGCTCTTCTTCTCCTTTGCGGTACCTTTCGTGCGCCTCAACTAGTTCAGTGCGCAGCCGAGCGTTTTCCTGCACCACGTTCGGGCCATCTGCACTTGCTTCAATTTCCTCCATTAAGCGAACTCTGTCGTTTGCGAGCTTGGAAACTTGTCGGCATATTGGCCAAAGAAGTGGGAACCGCTCTCGCACGGCAAGAAGCTGACTGGTTGGCTCGGAGATGCCGCTGAGGCCACTGGTCGACCCCATAGACCCTGCACCGAAGTCGTCAAGTGCACCGAGCAATGCATACTGCAGGCTGTCTGCCAGGCTTTTCTCATCCATTGGAAATTCCTGACACTCCGTCAAGGGTTGAAAATGGCTTCTCACAAGCTGCTCTGGAGCATCACAGGTTGAGATGCGGTCGATGGTCAACGGATCGGAGATCCCGTGTCGGGTGGACCGGGTGGACTGCATCTCTGACAAGAGCTGAAGACAGGATGCGAGCGCCTCGGAAAGCCGAGACTCGCGCGAGTCGCCCCCTTGCGAGGTCGCAACCTCGGACGCAGCCAGGGCCGGCTCCGCTTCAAGCGGCGATACCCCCGCGGCCATCGCGGTCTCGGCGACCTTCTCTACCGACCGCTTTTCAAGCAAACCTCCCAGTTGAAGGTTTTGGAATTGTTGCTGCCCATAACTTGCAGCTTGCAGTTCTTTTTCTTGTCGCCGTTCTTGCTCCGTCTGCTTTTGCAGCGCCATCTTCGCTCGCAACGCAGGGTTGTGGTACTTGAACTGCAACCGCAGCTTTGGATACTCGGGCTTGGCCAGAAGGTGAATCACTGCCTGTGCAAACATCATCTCAGGCGCATACATCTCCAAGTTTTGGTTTGCAGGGAGCAGACCCAACCACGTGTCCCACTCGTGTGGTGGTTGCAGCAGGTTCTTGCTAATCACTGCCAGGGGCAGAATCATGTGCCACAAAAGTGCTGCACCCTCGGGCAGTCTGCGCCGCACATGCAACTTCAGGTTGAGCTGCAGGGGGCAATCCATGAGATCAACGCCAGTCGCTTTGACTAGCTCGGCGCACTCAAAGAGAGCACACCCATCGGATGTGGCCAACTCACTGAACAGCTCATTTATTGGCGCCAACTCGGGAAAGTGCTTCGCGTCGGCAATGGAGACATTGAGAAAAGTCGCATCCTCCCGTCGCTCCATTGGCTCCATGGACCCTGAGGATCTGCCGTGTTTGTAAATCTGTTGCAGGTGGGTTTTGTTTGCAGCACGTCTCTGAAAAACCCTCAGCTTTTGAAAGAAGGATCACTGCTGGCTGCGGCAGGCACAGTCAGCAAAACACAACAGCACTGCATCCCGACGTGGCACATGTAGCAACAACATGTGCAGCCTCTTCTGAACCACCTGGAGCTGTTCTTTCGCGGCGCTCAGTCCCTCAACATCGTCTGCGATGTTGGAAGCTACCTTGGTCCATGAAAAAAAGAAGCTTCCCGGAATGGAACGTGAAGAACTTGCCAAGCATCCAAGTCATTGATCAGTCGGCTCCGTTCTGTGAAATTTGCCTCGCATTGTTGCGACTGCACGCATCTTACAACTGCCACGGGTACTCGGATAATTCCATCCCAGTGGCCGTCTTGCGTGCAGCCTCAAGATACCGAGAAGCTTGCTGCTGCCGAAGCGTCGGGGTTCCTTCCAGCCTAGGCAGGAGAAAGGTCGCGATTGTGCATCGAAGACTGTTCTGCTCCCGCTGCTCGCACAAGTAGCTTCAAGGAGGCCGTCGCAGTGGTGGACTTCCGAAGTGGCGAGCAAGGCAAAGAGCTGGATCGGAGGGGCGAGGAGTCCTTAGCGATTCTGCCGGAATGTGCCCTAACAACACCTGTCGTGCTCACGTACCGAGTGACTCCATCGTAGGTTGACTGCAATGATGTCGGCGAGCCCAAAGGTAGTCTTGGACTTGGCGCAAAGGCACCTTTTAAAACAGTACATGCAGTGCAACATAGTATCACATTGAATCACCTGTCTGAAACCTTCTCGTGGCAGGCAGTGGCTGGCATGAAAGCCCGCACATAGTTTTCTAGGTCCATTACAACGTGATCTCCGACGGTGTGTGGCAATGTTGTCCACAAAACAGCTTGAATGACAATCGAGCCCAAGGCACACGCGGCCATAGCCCGCACGACTCCCGAAAGCACGGCGGCTCTAGCTCAGGATGCAGTCTAAACCTCCATTACAGTCCAAGATGCCAACATCCTGGTCTCTGCTGTGCTGGAAGCGGATTCTGCGTGTGCTGCTGCTGATGTTGCTTGAATGCTCAAGGCAAATCTTGCAGCATTTGCTCGGAAAAATCGCAGCCATGCTTCACGCGGTCCCCTACAGGGCAACTTCCATTTAGTTCCCGCATGACTGCAGGTCTCTCGGGTGCCCGGAAGTTAGGAGAGGGTAGGAGCACATGTCCGAGCTCCGACGTTTCACCAGATCCATTCCACGACTCCATTGTCCCACAATTGTCCCGAGTGACAAGTCATGTCAAGAAGCTGGCCGAAACTGTCCGAGCAGGAAATGCTCTCAAGAAGCCGCCCCAGTCTTATCCAATTCCCCTTCGGAGCAGCCGTTTTCTCCAATTCCCATAGGGCCCGTCTCTCTCGGCCTCGGGCCTTTTTTCGGCTGTGTTGTCACCTCCCGTGCCTGGTACCACCCCGCAAGCCCATAATGCAGAGAGGGAGAGAGAGGAGCCAAAGCAATGCTTGCAGTGAAGTGGCTAGCACAAAACATGCGTCGATGTCGCTGGGCCAAGAATCCATCCGATCTTAGATGGTCCGATGTTGGTATTGCAGCCCGTGCCTCTTCTTGCTATGCAGCACCGAAAAGCGATAAACAGAAGTTGTCTTTGCACTTCTGCAAGCTGCTAGAAAGCAGCAGTGAAACACGACATCGAACTGAATCGACGAGCTGAACCATTAACCCACGATTCCGATTATCCAAAGCCCTGGTCGTCAGGGAGGCACTGCCTCGGACAGTCATGGACGTGGGCTGCTCATTAATGAAATGTTGTATATACTATACTATCTCACAGTGCGCGGTATTCTAGTGCATTCTATTCTGTTATACTGCAACATGTTGTGATATGTTATGCTAAGATATGATGCATTAGATTGTGGTGTATCATATTATGTTGTGTTATGTGGTGTCATATCATATCATGCTAGAGTACATCAGAGGAATATATATATATAATATATATACACGAAAAAGCTGATCATAATAACGCTATCACAATACTAAATAATCATGGTAATACTAAGAATGATGAGAATAATGGCAACAACAATAATACAAATAACAATAAAAAGAATACTACTAATAGTAATAATTACGAATAATAACACGAATACTACCCATAACAATAACAATCATAGTCATAATAATAGTAATAAGAAGAAGAAATAATATTAGAATAGTAGAAGGCCGTATAAGTCTATTCTACTCCGTTATACTCTAGTCTGTTCTATTACACTGTGCTTATGTCATTTTCGAATTTTACTATGTTATGTAAGACTATACTGTTTTAGATCATGTTATATTGAAATGCATTATCTTACAACATCATAGTATACTATAGTATACTATACTATGCTACTATGCTATATATGCATATATGTGTCTCTGTGTCTATGTGTGTACTCGTGGTGCATTTATACATATTATATATATATATATGTGTGTGTACATGTTTGCATGTCTGTGTGTTCTTGTGTCCCACCGGCTGATTTGTCTTCTGAGCTCAGGATTGCACTCCAAACAAGACGAGACTACCTCGGAAGACCCACCAGGAAAGTGCCGAGAACCCACTCAGCCCATGACACCCAAACCGGGAAGTAGACAAGGGATGTCGTGTTCCGTGCCTTGCAGACAGCACTTGGCGCGGTCAAAACAACTGTACTTCTCTGCTGGATATTCAACCGATAGATCAGAGCATGACCCAAAGCCACATCCATCGGGGCACATCACCGGCTGCACCTGACATCAGGCGGGCCACTGCACGAATCACTGACTGTGGCACTTGAAGTCAGCGCTGCTTCGTCGGAGTAGGGCACGTGTGCCTGCTTGCTGTACCAGATCACCAAGAACCCCGGCGACAACAGCCCCGACACCTGCACCACATCCTGGCTCACGTGCGAGTGAACTTTATTGAAGCATGCCGGTCTCCATGCAGCTCGGACTTTGCACCGAGCGGCCATGTCGATAAGAGAAGCTTCCAGATGTCACGAATCCGACCAGTGGCCGGATGGCGGCCACCTGTCGTGTCCGTGCCGATCGTGCCGGTGCGGCCCACTGGAGCAGTGCATGTCTTCATGTCTTGCGCGCTTGGCCTCGGCTTTCCTGGTCTCCGCTCCCTCGACTCGCCGTCGTCTCAAGCGATACACAGTGTGCCGCTGCTCCTCGCAGTGACAGGCGAAAAAAGCATATGAAAGATAGCCAAAAACAACTTCAGGGAGGTGCCATACAACAATGCGACTCACCAAGTCCGTGGTTTTTGGTGGTTCTTCGCGGCTTCGCTGGCTTTGCACTGCTTCGCAATGCTTCGCAGGATTGCGCAGCCTATGAGCCTATGCCATCAGAACAGGTGTATGGGGCATGGAGCGACTGCCAAGCCGCCCTGACCCTTGGAGGATGGCTCGGCTCAAGCACATGCCCAAGGATCTGTGAAGATCACGGACCTTCTCAGAAGTCTCCTTCGGCTCTTCGGCCATTGCCTCAGGCTCTGGGCCGTCTTTGATGTGCGCTGTTTCATAAACACCTGGATGCAAGCCCAGGTGCCACATTGGCAATCCGCATAAGTGCAAGAACCTCCTCTGTCTCGAATGGGCAGGGATCCTCTTCAAGCACCCCAGAAAGTTCCTCCTCGGGCACAGGAGATACACTTCAAACTTCGAGCTCAAGCAGCGCCCGTTGCTTCCCGGCGCGGCCTGCAACACCTGAAGCTGCACGGCAGCCGAAGCAAAACCATGGGATAACCTCAGGAAGCTGGCAGCTTCGTCAGAGGCTTCTGACCAGAGAATCCGAAAATTCAACACATCCGGCAGCAGAGCAACAACTTCACCAGGACCGGCGCCCAAGACGCAGTCGGCCTGCCAGCCACGTGCAACGCATGGCAGCGGGCATACCTCGTGCAGACAGATGCGAAGCAATTCTGACCGGCTCTAAATGATTCTTCCGACCACACAAACTACGAAGCATCAGACAGATGCCAAGTTGCTGGATGAAGAAGTAGAGGCGAGCAGAAGCTGGAAGCGTTGGCAAAGGTGCTGGGGCACCAGGTGGGGCCATCGCGGCTAATAACGAAGGAGAGGGACAGTCGTCGAAGGATTCTTCCAGGTTTGCTGGAGCAAGGGCCTCGAGGAGAGCAAACATGCCTTTCTCGACAATTCCATCACAGAAGTCTGAAATATCAGCTGCTCCTTTATCTAGCTTGTCCACACAAATCTCCTCTTGCTCCAAGCTTGGAATGCCCACAACTGCCCAACATGCCCAGGACAAAGCACCAAGCAAATCACTGGAACGCTGGAGAAGTCGCGCGCGCTGCCAGCAATGTTGACGACCCAGTTCACCCAACTCCAAGTCATCCAAGACTGACAATGCTTCCCACATAGACTTGTTGTCACCGACCGCACTGGCACAGTACTTGTCAGCCATTACCTGTAAGCATCGTGCAACTTGACTGGCACCGCCCGCTCGCAAATAGTTCAGAGCGCAACGCAGCTGCTGCGGTGGCTGGCACAGGTCCGCAGCATATGCTATGAGATGCCAGTCCCGCGGTGCAAGATTAGTGTCGGGCTCGGCAGACAGTGACAATCGCCCTGCATAGTACAGCAAGTCCACTAAATGCACCACGAAATATTGAGGAAACTTATCCGGCATGGAAGTAAGCAGCTCCAGCAAAGCCGGCACGTCACACTTCACGGCTGCGACGAAAGCCCTGTCTACGTTGTCGATGCTTTCATCCTGTCGACGTCGGGCAATTGCCTGAAGCAAGTCTCCGAGCTCCGCACGCCGAAGGTCAGGAAATACCCATGCATGGCTGAATACGAAATCCTCAATCCAGCTCCGGCTATACTTCCAGGATATGTCCCTGTTTGCTTCGAAGTCAACCTGGCTCGCCCTCATGTAAACTTCCAAAAGCTGCCGCAAAGGATGCTTCTCTGGGAGCTGGCATGCTATGCCTTGTGCTGCATCCTGCATTTCCACTATGGCCTGGCCAAATTCAACGGCGCTCGCCCCAGCGAGCTCCATCTCTCGCATAGACGGGAACTTCGAAAGGAAATCGCAAAACAGAATGATGTGACTGTCCCGTCTTGCGGAGCTCCCCTTCAGCAATTGGACGACTTCGCTCTTTCGGTCAGCAAGTGCCAACCGGCAGATCGGTTCCCAAAAAGGGGAATCCTCACACAGGACATCATCTGACGACGCATCTTGCGCACCTTGGTACCAATCAGAAACGTCCTCTTCACCTTGGCTCCCGAGACCACTTCGTGCTGAAATGACAGGCTACATGCTGCTACATACCGACACACTGGGCTCAGGACCTTCCAGATAGTGCCGACAGTACCACCGCAAGAGCCCAGGTGCAGTGGGAGCATAACGCCGAAGGGCTGTCTCGATGATCAGCTCCAGCACCGCGAGACAGAAGCAAAGCGTATCCTCCGAAAATTCTGTGGTGACAAAAAAGGCGACACTACTTGATGACCCTCATGTCTTTTTGCAACACTGCCTGTGAAGAAAAAAGCTTGACCAATGCAGATGGAAGTCATGCTGGGCACTGAGCTCCCCATTCATTTGGCACTTGCCAGACCGGCGGAGCCTTCCAACATGCTAGTCCGAAGCACACAAGGCATAACACAGAATGGCAGTTTTACAGAACTGCATAGCGGCCCTCCCTTCCTATGCTCTGCATGCTTTAGAAGGCCCTTGTTTGTCAACTCTTGCAAGAGGGGAGGACTCGAGGAAAAGTGCATGTGAGCTGTGCGGTGTATGTTCCTGTGTGCGGAGTGCGAGAAGGAAGCCCTTCCGCGCGGGAGGGTTTAGCTTCCACTGGTATATCGCTTCCCCGGTCTTCGTCCGAGGCGGCATTTTCGCTGAGTCTGAGAATGTGCATCCGCAAGTACGGGCGCAAGTCTTGAGGGGGCTTTTTGTTTGGGCAAACTTCGCGTATAGCTCCAAACACTACCAAAGCAGAAACAACTGTAATCTTGATGCAAGCTTACATGCGAAGACACAAGCACACACATATGAAGAGGCTTAGGCGACTTTCGGCTTCGGTTTCCAATCCAACTTCCAAGTCCGATAGCAACCCCTGGACTCTTGAAGATGGAGCATACGGCTGCATTTTTTGCACGAATTCTGCAAGGATCTCGTTCTGCCGCCCTGAAAGCCAATTGTGCATGTGCATTTGCTTGTCTGCCTGCACGTGACTACTACGAAAGGCTTCCTTGTTTTGGGTATGATGTGTTGTGTGTGTGCGCGCGAGATTTCCGGCTTAGGTTTGCCGAAATGCAGCTTATGAAGGAATGAAACCATCGCGCTCTTTGCATCTTGAGACTGGGCTCGGGATCAACTTCCAGGGTCCACCTTCCGCGGAGATTCTGCGCACGTCTCCTATTATCCTGAAGACTTTTGGGGCTCAGCCATAAAGATGCAGGCCTCTGGTCACATACACGAGTTCTTGCAGGCGGTCTGATGACTTCGGCTTCGGGGCTTGCAGTTCTGGGCTTTTGAAGTGACTTTGAGTTTTGGTGCTCACACTCGGACGATCCAGGCGAGGCATGCGGTACGAGGTCTGCTGACTGAAACTTTGCATTTAGGTTACAGGTTTATAGCTTTCACCTGCATCATCATCCACATTGTGTTTTTCTTTCTTCGGACACATATTGCGTACATTCAGGGTCAAACACAGGATACCTGCGGCATGACCTATCTTTAGGTGGAGCTTCCGCGGACTAACTGTTTCCGAGGAGCTTCCGCTTGCTTCTGCGCACACAGTTTCACAGGTTTTCGGCCGAAACGATTCACATCGCTCGGCGTAGTCACTTAATGAAAGAAGCGCATTTGAAAAAAAAACACTGCTCATGTTCGCAAGGATGACCACTGCACGAATTAAGCTGAGTTGCTCATCGCGTCCTGCAGCGATTTCACGAGCCAGGCTCTCAGCATAGTCAAGCAACATCTGCTCGGCCTTGAATACGTCCTGCAACACACCACGCCGCTGGAAAGCAGAGCCAAATTTGTCTCGGAGGCGGGCAGGTACTTGATGCAGCCAAGGTACCACTGGCGCTCTCGTGGCCTCCACATGTTCATGGGTGCTCTTCGCCCGCAGCTGGAACGCTGTAAAGTGGGAGAGTAAGCCCTCACGTAGTCCCGCTGGAGGATTGGTCCTCAAAGCCCGCGTCTCCTGATATCGTGTGCCTAAAGCACTGGAGAAGTCCTTGGCTTCGAAATGGCACCTAGATGCTGCAGCTGCGAATGATGTGACCCTGTAAGGCCGAGAAACAAAATCTTCTGACTCATTGGCAAGCTCTCCCATGGGCACCACGCAGGGGGCCATCACTTGTGCGGGATCAAACGTCAGGCAGTGCGTCAGTGAAGTGAGGCTTAGGAATAAAATGCTGAAAGTGGGTCTCTGTTCTTCCAGGCAGAGATGTTTGCATATGTATTGCCGCGACTCTGAGAGCCAAAATGTTCATTCTGGCCTTTCATCAGGCTCCATCAACCGGAGGCAAAGGCTCACAGGAGTTGGTCCCGGAAGTCCTCCAAGCGGAGCACTTCAAGCGGCCCAAGGGAGGGTGGGTGGTCCCTCGAAGGCAAGCGCATGGTGCCTTCGTCGATATTGGAATGTGGGCGTATGTGGCGGTGACTGCGAATAGACTGAAGACGACCGGGGCCCTCGCGAGACTCGCCACGGCCATGGCCACCAGAATTTCCAATTCCTGCCAGATCCGTCATGGAAGCTTCGCCAGCATGCATGCTGGTCGCCCATTGCAACCAGTGTTCAGCCATGCACGCTTCAAGGCCTGGTGCTTTCACACGATTCAGGTCTTCAGCGGAAGGTCGGTAGAGATGGCACTTGCCTGTCAGTGAATGGCTTAACTAGCTCGTTCCTTCTGCCAATCACTACGCCTCGAGGCATCCCGCGCCCAGCGCTTCGAACGGTCACAGGTAGAAGGCCTGCAAGTGTACCAATGATTGAATCTGCTACAAGCTTTTCCTGCTTGTAGTGAATGCACATGAGATCAGTGTGGTGCCTGGTTGTTGTTTTCTGTTATGTATTGTTGTCTGGCCCTTGGGGCCGGTCAATCGTTCATAGCTCCATAACCTGCATCCACCGGTCTTAGCTGGATTCCACCTGGATCCCACCCAAGACAAGAGCTCTTCTGACACCTTCGGTCAGCAGCCTGGACCTCGACCTGCTCTTTCAAACCGAAACGTGCACAAACGGAGACAGACGCAGTTGTAGACACAAGATTGGAGGACATCCGACGTGTGCCCCAACCCCTGCGAGGGCCTGGATGCGAGAAACAACTTCGCCTCGGACAAAGCCGTTTCTGACAGATCTGCAGACGGCAAGGACATGCGGAGCCTGCTGCATTGCAAACAGGGGACGGCTGGGAGAGCAGCACCAGTTGGCTGGTTCGGCACACTTGTGGCCTGCGTTTCACATGGCAAAGGCACAGCTAGCAGCTAGCAGCCTCCCTCAGCTCTCAACGTTCTATAGACTGCAAACCCACTTGGCGGCTAACGCCTTCCTAGGTGCAAGAGCCGCCACTAATTCGTCGAGGACGGGCAAGCTTGAATTGAAAACGACTGCTCAGGGTCGTTTCTGATGAACAAAGGCGCTCCCCAGAATCTTCTCGAGGAGGCCGCAGGGAGATTGGTCCAAAGCCGCGACTGCGGCTAGCGATTATCAGACATGAGCGATATAGGCACTGGTGTGGTGGAGGCTGCCCAAACCAGTTAACACCAAATGAAAGCTAATTTTCTGCAAACTTCACCATGCTCAGGCTGCTATTCCCGGTCCGAAGTGTATTTCGCACATACTCTCGGGCTTTGCTGCATGTTGCTGTACCCTCCAGGATGAACGTGTTGATCGAACGCCTCCACTAACTGTTTCAACTCGAAGCTCGCCAGCGCACCTTTAAAATGGTACGACTTTACGACAAGTTTTTGGTCGGCGACACCGATATGTTCAGGACGGGATCCGCCCAGCCACAGGCACTAAGCTCGTTCTCTCTGTGTCTTTCTTTCTCAGCATCGTGGGCTGAGAGCGTGCGAAAGGCCCTCTGGACGAAGCAGGAGGTCGGGAGTGACCCGAATCAACATGGATTCCCCCGGAAACTCCTGTGAGATGGCCTCTGCTGGTCATCCTTGGCAGCAAGAATTCCTGAGCAGATTTTGTAGAGGCCACAACACAGCACTGCATGTGAACCTGGCAGCAGTGACTTTGAGCCGCTGGGACCAAAGCCCCAGTCAAGTAGATGAGGAGAATGAATGCCGAGCCTTACTGCTCAAAATTCTTGTCTTGTTCCTGTCGGGCAGCAACACAAATTGCTGGAGATTGTCAGTGCCAGGATCAAACATCATCAGCCAGCATCTCAGTTCAGTACAGCTCAAAGTTGGGGCGCTTGGCAGGTGGTCGGCGTTGAAAGCGAGCCCGCGACTCCGAACCCTGGCTGCAGATGCGGACATGAGGACAGGAACATGGCATGATGGGCTTGGCATCTGCAAGCTTTGGACCAGCCTCTTGGGCTGATTGCTGCTGTCCAGCTTGCGTATCTGGAAAATCGAAAGGAAACTCCGGCCTAGAGACGCAGAACAGACAATCTGTTAAACTTCGTATGCTGTTCGAGGATGTTCAGGGTCTGGCAGAGCTGCATCAGAGAGCAGCGAGTGGCGATCACGCACACCGATGGCTCGACAGCCGGCGAAGTAGCACCGCAACCTGGGCTTGCATGGTAATCCTGCCATCCGGCAGCATCATTCTGTGTATCACATGTCGTGGCCTGCATGCATCTACAAGCCACAGCTTCTAGCGCGCTCTCTTCTGTGGTCTTGGAAGCTGGCCACAGCTTGTGGCAAGCACCTGGCACTAATGTCTGGCCCCATGGGCGATATCTGCGGGCATTTCGGCGCAACAAACGATTTCCACTTGTGCTTTACGTCTCTGTCAAGATGGCATGGCCGTGTCGTAACATGTCGTAACGATGCTCCTCAATATGCTGTCGCAACGCGATCCAAGGCTTTTTTCTGCAAGCGCCGGTCTGTCGGTGCCAAAATATGCCGAACCAAGAAATTGACAGAGGCTTGGCCCGACTTTGTGAAACGCATGAGAAACACCTCCCGCACATAGAGCACGCGAAATTAATCCAGAGACCTGGTAGTCAATTACACCTCGTGGAACTGCTTTGAATTGAATTGCTATCTTTAAAGAATGACGAGAGTGAGAGCCAGGAGGGTGACAGTGAGAGAGTGAGAGTGTGAGGGAACGAGTGAATGAAGGATGAGAGGGTGGAGGAGGGGAGGGAGAGGGAGAGACAGACAGACAGACAAACGGACGGACGGACGGACTGACGGACAGATGGATAGAGAGATAAAACAAAACAAACTAAGGTTAGATTGGACAAATAGATAGATAGAGAGGGAAACCGAGGGAGGATTGCAGGGGAGGTGAGGGGAGGCAGGGAGGGGGGAGAGGGAGAGAGGGAGAGAGAGCAGGGAGGAGAGGGAGGGGGGAGGGAGGGAGAAGCAACGAAAGATCACAGATCAGCTTTGCTGATGATCTTCTCAGCTGAACACGGAAGAGTTGCTAGCCTGACTGCAGGGACAGGGAGAGAGCCCAAGACAGAGACAGAGAGAGCGGTGGTGGGAGAGAGCGCGGAAAGAGAGGAGAGCGGAGAGAAGGCCAGGTTTTCACACGGAAGTCCCTCTGCTCCTGCCACGGACATCAAGCACAAAGCCGCTCAAGCTGGTCAATATCCCCTTCACCAGGTCTCTGTGAAAAGCCACGAGGGCTGCGTTTCCATGGGGTCGGTTTGAACTAAGTAACTAAACAGCACGCGAACCTTGGGTTCGCTCGGAAAATAGACCCGCTTCTTCCTCTCTGCTGTATGCAAATCTTTGAAAGCCGGACGAAAAGCCCAAGCGGCATCCGGCAGAACCCGTAGCATTCATGCGACACAATCTAGAATGCCACAGACTGCGTGGTGAAACATTTCACGACCGAGGCCTCGCAGATCCCCACCTTCCCCTGTATTCCCGCAATGATGAATTCAGGTGCAGACACCAACTCAGCCAAATCTGCAGGCGTTTTGCCGCGACGGTTCCGGATGTCTGCTCTTGCCCCAGCAGCGATGAGTACAGCCGCTGCCTCGAAGGATCCACACAGTATGCTGCACATCAGAGGTGTTGCACCCGAATGGTGATAAGCATACATGCTGGTTGGAGTAGCACGCCACAGATGCATGGCGCTCAGAACTGCAAGCGCTATGCCAATTGGACTCCGCGGAGGGAAGGCCAGGGGCTGGTCGATGTCAGCATCAGCTTCGATGAGCGCAGCAACAACTTCAGCAGAAGCGGCACCGAACAAGATTGACGAGTGAAGAGCTCTGGAAACTTCGGCACGCGGAGCATCTTGCAGCAGCGCCCTGATGACGTCCACGGACCCTTCTCCTTCCGCAGCACAGAATACCGTTCGAGAAGTCTTCACTACTTGGGCTTCGGGGGAAGTTAGATCGGTTCGTTTGCAAAAAACATGTGAGCAGATGACCCTTGCATCGGACAAGACTTGCGAGCACACGCATGTTTACAGAGTTTGGACAAGGACTGCTTGACGATCATCCAGAGCAGTAGATGACGGGATATCGTCGATTCAGAGATCTTCGTGATACACTCTCCCGCACCGTGAGGCATCCACTATGAGCGACAAAACATACTTTTGCACTTCTGCTAGCAGTCTAGGCTACGCATGGCTCGGTTCATCCAGTGGATCGGCACTCACTGATGCGATAACGCATCAGCTATGTTTTCTGACAACCTCGCCTTCTCTACTGAGACGTCTGACCTCAACACGCTCGAACTCAGATGTTGTTGATAGAATTGGTGATGTGTTTCGGGCCGGACAGCTAGTTTGGCTGAGAAGCCGATTCGGGAATGCTGTTGCATGCGTGGCCCCTCGATCCAACCCCTGCAACGGTCGGAGCTACACCTACCTCTAATTATTATATTTCCAAACTGCCAAGTGCCCTGCAGATAAGCTTGTTGCTGCAGTGCAGGCCTGCACCAGCTCCTCCAGACAAGGCCCGCGGGGAGAAGTGCAGACTGTTTTGTATTGTGGTGCTGCCTCCAGCAGCACGCAAAATATCAACGGCATCCATGTTTTTGCTTGCACATGCATAGTGCATTGCTGTGGATCCCGTCTTGTCTTTGGCATTCACGTCTGCCCGATGCTCCAGTAGAACTCGCAGGGCTTCACTATGCCGGAAAAGAACCGCAATGGTGAGTACGGAAGTGCCGGCCGTCAGGGCCAGGGGTTTCTCCCCCTTGCGGATGCTATCATTTGGAGATGCCCGTAGTTCAAGCAAGGCTGAAACAATCAAGGGGTTGCCTCCTAATGCTGCGTAGCATAGTGGCGTCCACCCGCTCTCCACTCGTCTGTTGCCGTCCTCGAAGCCTGCTTCATGCAGATATTCGTCGAGGAAAAACTTACTTGGGTCGAGCTCTTGGCTTCTGAAACCTGGCACAAGATCGCGGATGGGTTCGACAGGGCTGCCGCGAAAATGCACATGCTGCAGGTTCAAGAGCATGCGATAATTGTGAAAATCGCCTGCGACCAAGTAAGACAACAGCCTGTTTCTGATCAGGTTCTGAACGACACCGGCAATGCGTGCCCTATCTGCATCCAGGGTGAAAACGCCCTCAAAGACGGGTTCTCGGAGGTATTCATACGGTATGGTAAGAGTTTGGTGTTTTCCGCTGCGTACCTCAATCAAACACGATGCACCGTGCAGTTTCAGTTGGCTTGCCAGCCTCTCAAGCCTACACCAACCTCGCATGCCCCAGCTTGATTTCGATAGCAATGCATCCTTCTTGCTGTGTCGAATCTGCGGACACAAAATGAAGAAATATTTGCAATTCTCAACGTAGGCTGGAATGCTGTTAATGGCTTTCTGCTGCTCTTCCAAAATGTGCACGGCACCTGCTTGCGGACAGGAGCAGTAATCATACCAAACGAAAAGCGGTCGAGCCCGCATCTCGCTTGTGAAGACACCCGGCTGCTTGCCGAAAAGAATATCTGTATTGATGTCAACGGGAATGCTGGAAGAATCGAACAGCAGGGCCTTCAAAGCTGCCTGCAGCACCTGCAGTTGCTCACCTGTTGGATCCGGATGGGCCTCTCCTGCCCACTCGTGCGACACAAAAATCGCATTCCCCAGGGCACTGGTAAACAGAACGAGCCCCCCTTCTGCCTTCAGCTCCTCATGTTTCTGGAACCTGGTCATCTTGAATAAAACATCCGTGAGGATCACATACATTGGAAAAGTCGTTGCCAGCGGTTGCCCGGAAGCTCCTCTGCTCTCAGACTTGAGGGCATCGGCAAATTTGGCCAGAGGGGTGTTGTCCGTCTCGAGTCGGCCACAACAAGCCGGGCGCATGGTCACTCGCCCCGCTGTGCTTGAGCAGCACGGGCTCCCAAAAAAGAGATCACACTGATGAACGTTGTTAACATCCTCAAACGCGGAGGAGACTTGCGCAGTCCCACGAGCTGACACATGCATATGCAATGAGAAACAATGAGAAACCATGCCATGCACTTGCAAGATGTTGCAAGGCCGCAGGAGCTGAACAAAGCTGGACACCTGCTGGAAGGATCACGTCCACACCAGCAGCACAGTCAGCTATCCTGCCACCGCCACGGAACACCAACAAAACATCGAGTCCATCCTGGCGCAAGGCAAGCTCCCCTCGCCACAGTGATCCACGTGAACGGCGCGAAGGGTCGCTGCCTCCATCGAGACGGTCTCCCAGAGGTGGCCTGCGGGAAACCCGGCGCAGTCCCGTCAAAGAGTGCAAGTTGCCAAGTTGCCCTCTGAGCTTCAGGCACTGCTGCACCTGCTCCGGCCAGCGAGCGAGCCTCAGCTTGGGCCGTAGGCTTGGAGCCTCTCCTGATGACGCCAACTGACACTCTCGCTCTGTCTGGCTTTGGTGTTCCTCTGCACAGCAGTTCCTGTCGTGCGCATGCTCCACGCGCACCCTGTGTCTGTCGCAGGGTTGCTGCGACCTCGAAAGCCTCGCAGCCTCACCTAATGCTCATCCAACAAGGAATGGCGATCGCTGTGCTCTGCACACGACGCCGTCGCACGTGAACCAAAGAAACGGCCGAACACAGCCAATCAACGACCGAGGCAGCGGCCACTCGCTTCCATGGTCGCCTTGATTATGTTGCCTGACTCGATTTTTGTCGCTGAGATTCTCACAAAAAAGATTCATAGTGGTGCCTGCCAGCTGCACGCCCAGGCGTCTTGCCTAACACAACCCACACCCTGCCCCCTACATCTGCATGTAGAGTAAGGAACCTGGGGTGCCGGCACTGGTTTAGAAACGACTCCTGAGGTGCACAAGCACATCGTCCGCACAGCATCACGTACAGTATGTCGGCGGAGACATCTCTCTCAGACTCAAGTCTACACATTGTTCTTGCTTTCGCTTAGACCCATCGGATATCCAGCGTGCGTCGGCATGCTACGGTTCTTTTATATGGACGCAATAATAAAGGCCGGCTCGGTGTCACAAGCTCTCGGAGGGAGCCCCTTGGAACCCTGCCCGGCAGGTAGGTCGCTCGCCCTCCTCGGGGCAGCTGTACAAGTGCAGCTGTACACATGTGGCATTGCCGCCTGCGTGGCTAGAGACACTTTTGTCGCCTCGTGATGACCGCCGTTGGACAAAAGCGAGCAGCTATTCAAGCCGAAAGGCAGCAGAACCCTGCATCTTATCTGTGACAGCGCCTTCGACACACATAGGATCATTAGTGTAGGAGCATAGGAGCAGTGATCGCACGAGTGGAAGAGGCTGCTTGCCAACGAGAACTGCCCGTTGCAGCCCTCTCCGTCTTTGTTGCAGAAAGTCGGGCTTCCTCCTTCTGTGCTGCTGTACCACACCTCCGGCCTTGCATGACGATATCCCATGAGCAGAGAAGGCGGCAAGTGGGGCACCGGATCCTTGTAGGAGACAACCCTGAAGTAAGATGTGCCAGCCATGCGAGCCTCAAAGGCCTTCACCCAGGCTTCATTGCCAACACGTGGCTGACCAAAGGTGTAGACCTCCTTGATGTGATACTTGTCTGCCAGCTCAAAGGCCGCCAGCACGGCCATGGCACCTCCAAGGGAGTGCCCCGTGATACGGAGAGGCCTCTCATGGCACTGCAGCTTCTGGGGCGCATGACGCGCCGCACCCTGCAGACTTCGCCAAGCTTTGTAGAAGCCCTTGTGGACGCGACAGTCTTGGCACGAGCTGAAGGGCGAGTTGAGCCGTGGAACACAAGGAGGCAGTCGTCACCGAAGCTTGACACAAGGCCTCGCGTCCCGTATGGCACAGACTTTTGGATCTCATGGACGTCAGCAACCTCCGATAGCATCTGGCACGCCAGCCCGCAGCTCATGTTGGTCATCTGCGCGGAGGGCGTTTCTAGGGGTGAGTGGACAGCACGATGACAAGGTCGTAGCTGTCCGCTGGTTCTCAAACTAGGCGTCGGCCCAACGTGGAGCAGTCAACCGGAAAGACTGCTGCGACTGCTGCTCCCACTTGAAGGCCGCCAAACGGGCCGCATAGCAGCGCTGGCGATCACTGCCTTGTGCACGACGGGTGGCACATGCTCTAGCATCACGGTCAGCACGAGCATTGAGTGCTCTGGCAACCATCTCTCCGCATGGAGGGCAGGCCCATCGGCGCGAAGCCAGCTTGCCGTGGGAGGGGACCCACCAAATCTTCAAGTCGATGCGAGGCCTGAGCAGCTCCTGCATCGCCACCGCCCTGCTTGCGAGCAACTGCGCGTGCCCGCCGCCTTGAACCACTCGCATTGCCGACTGGCAGTCCGCCAGCACATGGACGCATCCAGCAGCCGTGCAGCGAAGGAGTGCACGGAAAACAGTCAGCAAGCCTTCAACTTCGGCACGATGCGGGGTCTGATCTTCAGCCCCGAGCCCCGAGGAAAAGGCACGATCCTCGCTGTCCACCACCACCGCCCAGGCGGCCACTGTGTCCACGACACTGCCGTCAGTCGCGATCAGCAACTTGCCCTCCGCAGTGAGGCGCACCTGGAAGACCTCAGCAATCTCGTCGACGAGGCCGTCGTAGTCCAGCACAGCAGGTGGCTCCGGGGGTTCGGGAACTGCTTTGGCCAGGAGCCTTTCATCCAATCTATCAGCAGGCCCTTGCAAACCTTGGCGAAAAACAGCCGTCGACTCGCAGCTCCACATCAAATGTGGCCTCGATGGAAGCCTGGCTCCACACAAGCATGCCGGAGGCTCTGCGCGGAGGGCACCGTGTGTGAGCTGCTGCGCCCACTGGTAGGTCTCTGCCAAGCTGTGGTCATACCCCGCATGTGCTAAGGCGAGGAGGCCCGCAAGCCAGGCTGCCATGAAAGCTCGAGCAATGAAGTCCATGGCGCAACTGGGGCCCAGAAGTAAACCACGATCTATGCCCCAGAGCCGAATCGCTTGCTACAGTAATTACTAGCAGCACTATATAACGCACAGCCCACAGCTCGCGAGACAACAAGCTACATGTGCGAACGCCAGATCCTGAGGGGCTATGCGGCCTCGTTGCCCGTACCAGTGTGTGCGGTTGTGGCAGCGTATTTGGGTTCCGCATTTAATTTACCGCAGTGAATGACGTCCGTTCGGGCATGCCGTCGGTCGAGGTCCGAAGGCCATGCTCGCCCAGACTCACAGACAAAAGCAGACAGCAGCACATTGCACTTCGCAAGATGCCCAAGCCTCTAACTGGATGGCCAGCACGGCACCGTGGGGTGGAACCACCCGCGCACCGCCACAGGCCGAAGAAACCTTCAGGTGAATCTGGCGCGACAAAGGCGTTTTGAATATGCAGCGCCCGGCTGCCTGTCGCCACAATCTTGTAGCGGCAGAGTCTCGACACACCTGCACATGCTTCTTGGAGCGAAGTCACTATCCGTACTTGCAAAACTATTTTCTTGAAAATTTCGGCCGAACCATCTGCTCTCCCACTCCACCTCTGCTGGAATAACGCGGGCAAGCACCTGTCAGCGACTCAATGCCAGCAAAAACCCAACAGCCAGGAGAGCTGAAAACTTTCTCCAAAAGGACGGCCTCTAAAGCTTTCGGTCCAGAAAGCTCCAAAAACCCAAGGCCCGGCATCGCAGTGACAGAAGGCCTCCGAGGCATGGGAGTTCCATGAGTCCAAGAACACAGCAGAAATCCAACACACAACGGACACTTCATACCCGCATCCCTCCAACCCAAGCCTTCCCAAAGAAAGCCTCTTCAAACAGTCAGGGATTACGGATTACGGCAAATGTCCCGGAACGTGCTCGAACCCGAAGCCCTACGCCTTCAGTTCCAGGCCCCTTCACACAGGCTCGATTGGAGCTCGCCCAGCCAGGCTGCCCCGCATCCCCGCAGCACATCGCGCCACAAGATGCGCAAGGCTAAGTTCCAAGCCTAAACCCGGAGACCGAATGTGGAAGCCCTACAGTAAACAGCCCGAAGCCCGAAGCTCTAAGCCAAAAAAACCTATCAGCTTGGGTACCAAGTACCTCGCAATTCTAAAACGAGGATGGAATAAGTAAGACTATGCGCACCTGGAACTAAACTCCAAAGCCGGTGTCCCCGACTTGCTGCCACTGGGTGTGCCGGCAGCTTGCTGAGCCGCCTTCGGGTACTCAACATTGTAAGTTGGACCCTGGAGCTTCCCAAGATTCGACTGAGAACTCTGCCAAGCTGAGGTTGGAGAGCGCCTGCTGCGGTGCAGCAGGGCACGATTGGCAACCCTGCCTGTGCCCCCGCTCTGGACAACCCCAGGGAATCGAGCCTCGTCCGCTGCCGATGGATGCACCCAGACCCATATCTTGCAACCTTCAACCTGGTCCTGCTTGCTATCCTCATCGATTGACATGTTGATGTCCGGTTGCGGGGCGTTGTCCTGCCCGACATCAACAACGAAAGGCAACATCTCCTCTTCGCTGCTGGGTTCCTGCGTTTCTCGTGGCTTGCTGCACGATGATGGGCACCACAAAATCAACACCGGAGCGACGAGCTGGGCTGTGTCGCATGCATATAGCATCGAGCGAAATCGACGGCTTCCACTTCGTGCGCTTGCACTGAGAGCTAAGCGCTTGTGGACCCCACAGCGGTTCAAGGTGTGTACGATAGAATCTTCGGACCCGAAGATCTCAATCAGCTGCATGTAGCTCCGATCGTGCATGCAACAATGCCGAGAAATGCCTCGGTACAGCGCACGAACCCCGAGACCACAGTTGCGGGTGGCCAGCCGATGGTTCCAAAGGTTCTCCATGTGTGCTCGCTTGGCATGCCATATGTGGGTCTGAAGGTACTTCTGCGAGGTGCCCGCAAGCGGCGGCACCCAAGAAGCATGGGCCTTCAATAAAATGGCAGGGCGCCTCCAATGCTTCCGCACACGGACACGAACGTTACCAGTTCCGGGTTCCTTTTCGGCAGCGAGCACCGCTGCAGAATCGTTTGTGGTGGTTATAGATCGGTATCTGTTCCTCTTGCGTCGCACAACCCGTGCATCCGCCATCACTGGCGGGCGACGTCGCAACAAACCAAAGGGCCGCCAACTTCTCGCGCGCCGCCGTAAATGTTTCGGCACAATGCCTTCACGGTCCAATGATTCGACAAGCTTGCCCGCGTCATGAGCACGCTCCGCCACAAAGTCCTCGATCAGAACAGCCGCTGGTGGCACCGCTCCTTGATAGGTATTCCGAGCTGTGTACCGCTTGTGTGATGCTGGCTTCGACGCAGATGCCATAACCAACGACTCTCATGCGCCTCCAACCGGTTGTAGGACATGCCAATCACACCAAACCACAAGGAATTCTGCTGCCATGGGAAACCACTATGAACACTGAGTAATGTGTTCTTGTCACGTTTCTGCTTGGCTTGCAGGCCATTGCGTTGTCCCATGTTCCAAGTCAATCGGGGCAGATTTGGAGTCGCTCCGTTGTCTGTGCGAAGGACAAATGCAGGACAAAGATCCGAAATAATTCCGGAAATGTCGTTACGAGAGTGATAGGAGTCTTCTTTTAATGGCCATGACTGCATATGTGACCACCCTCTGCCGTCGCCCACCTCCGGCGCTCTCTCTTGCTCACGGTCTCGCGCAGTCCCTCGATTCCCTCTCGTCACTACATCACCACTATCCCCAAAAAAAACATCATCAGTCGGCGAGAGTACGTATCACCCCAAGTACGAATGTGCTGCTGGCGAACCGCCTGCTTTGCAGGAGCAAGCTCGCTTTTGGTCCCGGAGCTCAGTCGCTTACCAGCTCGGCTCGTTTATGCTCGTTTAAGCCTTTGCGTTGCATTCGCCGCGTCGGCCCCCACTGTAGTCGGCAACTTCGTGCACCGGGACCGCTTTGACTTCTGGAAAAAGGATGAAAAATGTGCGTGGGAAAAACAAAGCAAATACAAATCAATATCTTCTAAGCCCCTGCGCGGATTCTGCCTAAACATGCCCATGTAACGGACGCTGGGGCTTCAGCGAATTTCATTGCAATCATATTCTGGCACCCAACTTGGAGTAGACACAGGTGTTCCGCTGCTGCTAGTTTTTATCGTGGGAACCCAAGCCCTGGGTATCGAGAAGCGAAATCCACATTCCGAGTTTTCATCCTACGGCAGCGTACCGGCTTCATCTTGGTTATTTAATTTAATCACACTTCTGACAACACTGGGAGGGGCTCCAATCGCCCCAAAGCCCGCCCCGCCCTTTTCGAACCTGCGTCCCAAGCGCGGTCGAACACTTGCCAGCCGTGCCGTTTGCTCCCATGCTTGTGGCCATGGGGGCAACTCTTTCGGGAGTGCCTGCATTGTGCAGGCAATTGCTTGAGGTGTGCCTCCATTCCTCAGTGCTCGGTGTTGTTGCTCATTGACTATAATTTAGGGGGTGTTTGCCTGTGATGTCCGAGGGCCAGAAGATGCTGGATTGCTGCTGGGATCCGCGGCTTTCCATTTGGCGGAGCAGGTTGGGTCTCCGTACTTGCACCGGTTGCTGCCTGGAGGCTGTGGTGATGTGGTAGGTGCTCTATGACCACCGTGACCGCAGATGGCTTCACTCGTCATTTGAACCATGAGTATTGGACGTGGGCTTCTCGGTTCTTTCTTTGTGCATTGCGTCAGCTGTGGCTTGGCACGCCGGGCAAGCAGGCGCCATGGCAAAAGTGCCCTCGAACCCCGTCGCTGGCCCTGGTCAAGGAGATTTACCAAAAAAATTCTGGACCGTGAGTGACGATGCTTCATGTGGCGAGCAGATGCGGGCGATCTACTTTTGTTATGGCAGGAATCGACTTCAGACTTCACCGGGAAGGAGGCATGGAAAGTTGTTCTTCTCTGGTCCTGGACCATCCGTAGGTTCCGTGGCAGGTAGAGGCTTCGGCTCCTACAGTAGTGTTCTCGGGAACGGGGGAAGCTGATTGGCTCGAACGTTGACGGGAGATTGCACTGTCATGCCAGGAATCGACTGCTGGCTTGACCGAGGCCGAGGTTTGGATGGTTTCTTTCTCGTTCCCTGGGCCATCCGTAGAGTCCGTGGCAAATACAGGATGCTGTTCCGGGTGGAATTGGGAAGGAGGCCGCAGTGATACGAAAGTTGATAGGTTCGGATGTTGAAGAAGCCTGTGCCAGGACACTGCCGCTGGCTAGGCTGGGACAAGGGCTCGCATCAGATCGAGGGTTTTCACTGGTGGTACCTCGTTGCAGCCAAGTTTCGCGACCTGCTTGCAGGAAACCACTGTTTCGGTGGGGTTATTGGCCTTGGGCTGAACGTTGCTTGTCCTGCTGGCGGCTTTGGGAGGTAGCCGGGTTGCTTGGTTTTGGGGTTCGACGCTTCGGTTTTGGCTTGGACTGCATTCGGCACTGATTTGCAAAATCACGGGTGGTCACAAGCGGCAGGGTGCTGGGCCCCGCCGCGTCAGCCAGGTCCAACACGAGCTCGAGCGCCGGAGGGCCGGTTGAGGCGCGCGGCGCCGCTGGCCATGCCCGGCCGGCCGCCGACAGGGCTGTCGCACGCTGAACTGCGACCAACAGCTGAGTCCACCAACGCCGAGCCCAAGCGGCAGCCGCGGCATTTCGCAGAGCGGGAGGGGCGCGATCGGCAGAGGCGAACGAGCTCGCAAACGAGAGCAAAGGCTCCCGTGCCCCAGCGGTTCATCATCGCAACAAATAGTCGCTGCGGGTGTCGCGATTCTTGTGAACCATTGTTGGGTTCATGGTGTGACCCAAGCACGTGTGATCAGTGACCGCCTCATGTTCGTCGATTTGAAGATTGAGGCCAGCATCTGCAGATTTATTTCCGTTTACATGCCGCATGCAGGATATCCACATGATGAGTTGTGCAAAATGTATGATCAACTTCATTGGATTTTGGCCGATGCGCAAAAAATGCAATATGCTTCCGTGATTGGTGGTGTTTTCAATACACAGTGGAATTTCAGCTCCCAACTATATTGTGAAATCGCTGGAGCAGTTGATGTGTTTGATTTAGGGTCCGATCATCGCGCAGTCAACTGCAGTTTATACATGCGAGGACGATGTTCCAAACCGTTTTGGAAACCACAGCCAGTACTACGTGGTTGGACGCCGAACAATCAACATCAATATCATGCCAGTTTGCGGTTGCGACTGTCCAACCATAAACCCAACACCATCACCGAGCGTGAGCGTTTGGTGCATACCGCAGCCATTTCGTCCATGAAGCGTCAACAGTGGAGAGCTGTTGAACCGTGGGAGCATGCCGATTTTCAACGTTTCCTGCAGCAAAGAAAATCTTCACGAGATGCGACTGAGAGGCGGAGACTTTCCAAGCAAATCCGCAAAAACCTACGATCTTTGCAGCGTCAAAAGCAGAATCAAAAGATCACCTCGATCTTGGAGCAATTCCAAGATTTTATCAAATGACGTGCATGCGGAAGTCAGTCGAAGTGACCTTGGTTTTTCGACCATTGCGACACCAGCGCAACACGGTCGGTGCAGCCCTGCGCATTGCGCGCGCCAACATGCGCCAACAAGGCACGTACCCTGAGCTCTTGCGCGCCCCGCGGTGCCGCCTCGTCGTGCTTGATCGAGGTCGCTGGACGTTGGGGCACAGAGGCCGTCCAGTTCGTGCGACTCCTCTCCCGCTGCCGAGCACGGTCCGCACCTCCCCACCTGCGTGCCAGCAGCACCGCAGCGTGGGTGCAGCGATGGTCTGGGTTTCTCGCCTTTGCAGCTGCCAGGTCTTTTGCAGCCTCGCTGTTGTCGCTGCCCCTCCACGGCGCTGCCGACGTCGATGGCTCGCCCCCCGACCTCAGCGACGTGCTCGCCGAGCACCGGCTAGACAGCCCGCCACATCCCAGTCGCCTGCCCGCACGGCAATGTGCATCGCAGCGGCACTGCACACCTATCCTCGTAGCTTGCAGTGTGCACAGGGACCGGACCGTCGTTTTCGTGCTGTTGCAAAAAGGTGTGTGTAAACAAAAACATTCCACCCTTGAACTTCCCGAACTCAGTGACTCAACTCAGGCAAACGACTGGCGCCCAATTGCAGTTCTGAAAATTACGTATATAACTTTGTTCGCACCTTTTTACGTCCGCACAACGTGTCCCACGGTCAGAAACTACCTAGACCTAAACGTATAAAATTGTTGCTAAGCTACTTGGTGCGAGAATTCGTGACGTTTTGGAAAGCACCCAGTGTGCCGATCAATTGGTTTTCGCTCCAAACTGGGGATTGACCATGCGATTGCTGTCTTGGAGACGATGATTCGGAACAGCATCGAGTGGGATACTCCACTGTTGTGCGTGAGCTTGGATTTAAAGAAGGCCTTTGACAGAACAGAGCACACATCGCTGCTCAAAGCACTTCATGACCAAAGCGTTCCACAATGTTATATTTCATGGCAAAAAGTTTGCTATGCAAAGTGGAGTCAAGCAAGGTGACGTACTCAGTCCGGCGCTTTTCAACGCAGGCCTTGAACTTGCAGTTTTTCGATGGAAACGCAATCTTGCAGAACATGGGTTGAACTTTGGTGGAACGGAGCGTCTGACAAACATACGATATGCAGATGACATATTTTTTTCCCGCCCGCACCGCCGAAGCTGCGAGGCTGCTGAGAGAACAACCTACCTACAGAGAGGCACAAACGTGGAGTGTACACGTCAAGCACCTAATTTTGGAACTATACAGGTGCTGCAGCAAAGGACGGGTGCTCACTGCGGCTGCAGCTGGCACAACAAGTCTTAAGGCGCTGCAGCTGGTTTAAGAAGAGTAAACGCAAAAGTCTTCGAATGCACACTGTGGCTGCCGCTGATACAAAACACAGGAAGTCGTCAGGCGCTATTGCTATATGCCAAATCGCTGGAGGAACTGGTTTTCATGATGGGGTCATTTGTACACCAGTTGGCACAAGTAGGGTTGCAGCTCAGTTCCTCGAAAACCAAGATTTTCACAACTCAGTCATTGATTAGACCGTTCTTTGTGTCTCTTTGTGGAGGTGTGTGGAGATATAGTGGAAGTACTCACGGGCGATCAGACACACAAATATTTTTTTTGTTACCCCACGGCCTTTTCGGGCGATCAGCGCGCGGTCCCAGTGCACCTGCGAGCTACGGCACTGCAAGGGGGGCTGCAGCGGCTCAGCGAGCCGGCAGGCAGCTGGGCACGGGCGGGCACGCGTCGTGCAGGACGTCCTGCAGAGGCGGCGCCTGCGCGCCGGGCATGGGGGCATGGACGGGCGGCGACCCGAGCAAAGTGGCAGCAAGTGTGTTTTGCACAGCCACGCTGAGTAGGCCCCACCAGCGTCTGTACCAGC
>BGNK01002178.1:0-110930 GCA_003297005.1 Symbiodinium sp. clade A Y106 | reverse complement strand
GTGTGTGGTGTGTGTGTGTGTGTGGTGTGTGGCGGTGGCGGGGGGGGTGGGGGGGTGGGGGGTGAGGGCAAGCGCTGTGCACGCGAAGCCGGAACCTCAAGATCGATGACGCTTCTCTTCGCAAGCCCGAAGCCCTCTAGACCCTTGTTCCCCTATAACAAATATGTAAATATATATATATATATATATATGTATGTATGTATGTATGTATGTATGTATGTGTGTATATATATATATGTAAACATACGTGTATATGCATATATATATATATGTATATGTACATGTACATGTACATGTACATGTATATGTATATGTGTATATATATAGAGTGTATAATACTCAAACTCTAGAACTCGGTAGACGCCCTAAAGCAGCGCCACGCCCAGGTGAGGCCAAGGAACCGAAAAAGATTTCGTGGCTGGCTCTCTTGCAAGGACTTTGGGGGCTCACGCCGCACGGAGGCCTGGCGGGAACCCTTGGTTTCAAGGTGTTCGGGTTTAGGGGTTTAGGGGTTCAGGGTTTAGGGTTTATGGTCGGGGAGCTGAGAGTTTAGCCCTGCGAGAGGTCTTCCGCTAGGGTTTGGTGGAGCTAGCACGAGGAATAAGAAGCTACACCATAGATGGACAGCATTTGCCCCTCAATAGCTCCCAGCAGCAAGAAGACCCGGGTGAAACTTGCCTCAGACAACTTGACTGCCTTGATTCGTAGAGAGTCGAGATAAGAGCTTCAGGTGCTGTTCGGCAGGGAGGGCAGGGTCCAGTTGCTTGCCTGGCCCACCCGGAACGACTTTCGAACTTTGATAAGACCTGGTTGGTGTTGGAGACAGGTTGTGGTTCTGCCCGGAATACAGCGCGATAATGACGGGTGTTAGTACACCAGAACGGCTTTAGCTTGGGGTTTATTATGCAGTTCCAGACACCAGAGCTTGCTTACCTCTCGGGTTCCGTGCCAACTGCAAGGCGGGGCGACAGAGATGTTTCTTCCAATCGTCGTTGCACATCCCTTCCTAGCGAGCTTGATTCGTGCAGCACTGTTCTCGTGAATGTACGGCTTCTTGCGCATGACTACAGCTGGCCAACGTGTTGAGTCTTCCACGGTGTGTTGGAGGTATCTCAATCAGACGGCTTTGCGGTTAGAGTGCTGAACCCAAGTCCGAAATCCCTAACCGGAAAAAGCACCTTAAACCCCAACACCCTAAAGCCCTAGATCCTGCACCCCAAGTGATGTTAAGCTGCCAACAGGCTTGATTCCAAAGCTGACGGAGCTGGACGAAACCCTCAGGGAGAAGAAGCGCAGCGGACTCTTCAAGAAGGACACAGCGAAGCTTTTTTGAGCTCGATAATAAAGAAGCCTGAATTACAAAGACTATTCCTTATGGCTTATGGTTCCTTCTTCAAATCAAACTACAATATACCCCAGACCCTATTCTAATGATGACGGCCCCTACATTAGGCTCGTTTAACCTTGCACGAACTCTCAGCATCTCTGAGCTGGATCAGCGGACGCCGCTTGCATCCTCCGGTTTCACAATGTGACAAGTAGGACCCACTCCGCCGCAGTGTGCGGATGCCCCATGTTACAGCTATGAAGGTGTAGTAGGCCATCAGACACATGGACCCGAGCTTAAGCAAGCATGCCACACGCTTCGGTAATCAAGCATCGGTCTGAATGGGTCCCCATGCTTCAGCGGGGATGTTTGCACTCCTGCCTGGCATGTTTTCCATGCATTCCATGGCCAGGAAGTTGCTGCTTGTAGAAAATGCTGCGTCTTTCCGTACAGCAAATGCATGATATCTCCCACAACATCCGGTCTGGCTGCACGGTCGTTTGGTGTTGCTTCCTGCCCATTGGTGCACAGTCCACGTTGCATGCCCCAAGACCGCTTCAATGTCAAGGTCACCAGCTTAATATTCTCAGGGATGCAGAGGCCCAGCTAATGAATCCCAAGCTTCAGAGGCTGCTTAGAAGTATTGACCGTAGCTCACAGTCATGCAAGGCCTTTCGTCTCTGCTCCCCTGCTCCGGGGGTTCACTCGGATTGGGGGAAAGGGGGGGGGGGGGGGGNGGGGGGGGGGTGCTACAACAGAGTAGCCTTCAAAACTCCAACCCTGCGTGCAGGAAGTCCTGACAGAGTTCGGGAAGATCAAAGCCGGATCCAAGCAGGCTTGGTCGAGGTGTGTCTCTGTTTTTGTTGAGGGTTTAATGAAGATGATCACCATCATCATTTGTCATGCTGTTTCTGTGTGTGGTCGAGCTGGTGGTAATGAACGAGGTGATGTCGGTCCCCAGTCCGCGGTGAGAGCCCAGGGAGGTTGTGATGCAAGTACTCACACCCTTTACAAGCGGCATGGTAACGAAGATGGGCATGAAGGAGATAATATAAAAGCCTGAACAACTTCTAGCTTGGTTTGGTTCGTTGTTGTAACTATACTAGAATATGTCCCCAAACCCTATTGCAACTCTTAAGCCCCTGTATCATGCCCCCGTCCAACGAAGCCAGGACCTTCATCGAAGCCTCTGCACGGCCATGCTCAGGCTGCATGATGCTGCTCGGCAGATATCCTTTTGAATTTAAGTGTAGCATACCCCTTAATAGGCAAAGTTTATAACTTTTGAAGCTCCGTCAAGTACTGGCCTGAATGTACGATGTCGGATTTGAAGGAAGGGGTCAGCTTTTATGGATCAGGGTTCCAGGTTTCGCTTTCAATGTTTGGGATTACCGGCTTCTGCGCTACTACAACACCCGAAAATGTAAGCCTGACCCGAACTCATGGGACCTATCAAGCTCTTAACTAGGGCTTGGATCCCGCGACCTCAAGCCTGACAACCCTGCTGGAGTGCCAAACCTGCAGAGCTGAAGCCTGAAAAAACATCCGAGTCCCTTTTAATATGGGGACCCGAACAATTGGGGGGGTTGCATTAGAGTGCAATTATGTAGGTGCTATAACAAGGAATACTATGACTAATTAATCAGACTTCTGAATTACACTCTTGAGATTCCCATGTCAAGGCCTTCTCCGTGCCGCCCTCTCAGCGCGCCTCGGCTAGAATGTCGAGTCAAAGCAGGAACGGCGCGGAGGTTCATAGGCTTAGGGGCCCAGATAAATACCAATACTATTCCTGGGGTTCCTTATTATAGTGATAGTACAATAAGGAGCCCCCAAGATAGTATTGGTAATTATTGGCGGCCCTATACTAGGGGTTGGGATTAAAGGTTGAGGGATTTGGGATAGGGGTTTTGGAGCGGCCTCAAGGCAAAAGGCCAAGCCCTGCCAGCCCGCATATAAACTTAGCACAGTCGTAGAGGCTTCAAGACCTGGTTCACACATCCTATCTACCTTGGCCCCATTCGTGAAGGCCAGCTGTCAATATAAGTCCAAGGGCTTGGGCTAGGTGCTCATCCGACCTTTGGCGGTCACTTTTGGGAGGAGCCTGTTGCTGCGGCTTCTGTTTTTCGGGCCGACAGGTGTGGTCCCTGATCCCCTGACATTCCCACATTCCAAGACCTCAAACCCTCCTAAACCCAGAGCCCAAAACCTGTTTGCCTGAAGCCCTTGACAGCTTCTTGGAGTGAACTGTGTGGTGGGCTCCAACAGCTAGCAGGAGCTGCAATTCCCTTCGCAGCCAGCGGAACTGGGCTCATAATGAGCGAACCCAGCGGAAACTCGCTGTCTTTGCCTTTGAGGTCACTCACCCCTGAAGACCCGTCATCGAATCCTTCGCTGCATCAGCACTTCACCCAATACTGCTTGCTTTGGGTTGTTGAACTGGGTTCATAGGGGCTTCGAAAGGGGGTCTTTAAGGTCGATTCGGGGCGAAACGAGGGCTTGTAGCAGGCTTTTACATAGCCTCCTCCACCCGAAACTGATCAGCACAGGTTTCGGGCCACTCGCCGAGGTCGTGGGGGAGTGCGGTAATGGCTTGGACACAGCACCAGGCGATCCTGGGCTAGGGTTTAGGGTTTATGGGGCTCGAGGGTTGGCTCTTTGGGGTCTAGGGCTTATGCGGCTGTAGGGTTTGGTTTGCGCTTGGCCTGAAGAGCCTGAAAGTGGCCTCAGGAAACGGCATGCGGCGAAAAGGGGACGTCACCACTTAGCGAGTCACTGGCCTTGTTATCAAAGTGTCCTTGCAGTTCGGGTTTCAAAAAGGCTTTTGGTGTGTTCAGGGTTTAGGGCTGTGGAAATCCAAGAACATCCGCATTAAAGCCTGCTGGCAGCCCTATACAGGCAGCTATCAAAAGGCGTTCATGCGTGCACTCCGGGTCGATTCTGGCGATCATGCGGCTGCCATGAATGAAACCTAGTTAGACATTGCCGCAGGCAAAACCCAGGATCCACGGTTTTCTCCAATCGAGCAGGCAAGGTGAGTGAAAGGACACCCCGGACCCAACTCTCAACATCGAAGTAGTCCTTATGTATGGCCAGTTTGTCAAAAACTCGCCAATGGCCCTGGGGTGTTGTACAGACCGAAGCATTGAGTGTTTGCAGGTTGCTTCTCTCTTTTGCGTTGCAACTCCTCACTTTCCGGACAACAAGGCAAATATCCAAACCCAAGCCCTAACGCCCAGCCACGCCTCAACACCCAGCCCAATGTTGGGCGGCTTCGGGATCCAGGCTGCCACAGGCAGCTTAAAACACCAGCAAAAACAGAACCAACCGACAGAAACAATCATGGTGGCACACGTACTGGCGGCACACGTACCTGCAATTGTGAGCACGCTGTTGAACGCAGTAGCAATACTAGCAGTGGCACTGACCGAAACGTGAAACCCCCAAACCCCTGGATCACAGAACCTTAACTATATTAACTACCCCGAAAGCCTGGACTCTCTAAACCATTTGGGCTTGGGCAGGATATGCTCTTCGAATCGAATCACTGGCAGTGTCCGGGCTGCATTGACAGACTTAGTCGGATGTATAGCTTCAGGGGGTGCTGTTTGGAGGTTCAGGGTCTTGCTTTAATTTAGGGGTTCTGGGTGAGTTGCAGCCCGGCCCCAGCCCGGCCCAGGAACCCGAAGCCCCAAAAGCCGAAATCCGAAACAACCCGCAAGCCGACGAACATCAACGTATGCATTGGCATACTTGGCAAAGCCTCAGCCACTTTTGGAGCTCTTAGCTACGGGCTTCCTCGTTCCTTTCAGGGCATCGTTTAATTATACGAAAAACGAAGAAGGCATGGGAGGATGAGGATTCTAAAACCTGTTCGTCGTAGTACAGTAAACCCTAAACCCGAAATCCCAAAACGCCTAAATCCTATACCGTAGACTCCGTAGATTGTAGGTAACACACACTGTGCGTACAGTGGACCATAACCCAAGACCCGATTCTAATCATCAAGGCCCCCATGTTTGCTGAAAAAACTCGTCCCTTAGCCTTAGAGTCTTCATTGTCATTGCAGTTATTTCCCCCCAAAGCCCTACTCTAATCATTAAGGCCCCTATGTTAAGTACCGAAGTCCGAAGCCCGGGAGGTCTTGGCGTTGGCCCGAGATTTCCAGCTCTTTCCAGAGAGCTCCTCGGCGGATCGGGAGAGCCCCAAAGGGGTGTTCGGATATGTTTTTTTTCTGAGAGGGGAGGGCGGGAAAAAGGGCCCTGCCGGTTCAGTTGGAGTATGAGCTGAAGGCCCCACCAACCCCACATCAACACGTAAGAGCAGAAGCCATGAGGAAAGTGCAGCAAGGCGAATTCAGTTTGCAGAATCTGGAGAAAGTTCTCAGAGCATCAGGAATCAGCCGCGTAGGACCCGCATTCTCACACCTGGGCAAAGATATACGACATGAATGCCAGCAAGCGAGAAAGCGCATCAAAACACGCATGCCCGATACCAAATCCGCCGCGACACACACTGGACCATGTGCCGGGATACGGTTTTGAAGAGTCTTCTCTGTATTGTAGGCAAGTCCGAATCTAACGCTGCAACGCAAAAAAAAGTACCTCAAAATACACCCTCCGCAATCATCGGATCCTGGATGTCAACATATGGGCTCCCCAGGGGGGTACCCCTAAGTTTAAGTAAGATGGGTTCCTATATGGACTAGATCCCAGAATTCTAGGATACTCCTTACATGAACCGATGTTGGAGTTTCGGAAGTAAGCGTCAGAATCTCTGGAGCTGAGCTCGCAGAATTCGGATTCAGGAGCGTGTTTGGAGGTTCTTCCCTGCTTGGCAGGCTAGGAGACACTCTCAAAGCCTACCATCTAAAAAGATTTCTCACAGCCACAGAGATCAGCTTGATTCAGACTACAGTGCTCACGTCTTGCGGTGCAGGTGATGGACGTCGGAAGCGGTTCGATGTCCCACAGCTGCATCGACCGATTGATCTATACTAAATAAACCCTACCAACAGCTCCGAGTGCGTTGATGCTCCAGAGGTCTCGATACGTTTTTGCCGGCTTTTTTGGTTGCAGAATGTGGGGCCTAAGGTTGCAGGCCTTGAGATTTCGGGTGCACGGGTGCACCTCCTGCGATGAGCACCCGAAGCTTAAGGCGATTTGGCGGGGCTTTGGCGCTTGCAGAAAGCGGCTGCGTGCCATGCGGAATGACAAGATGGCTAGGACGGCGTGCACCCCGTGAGTCTCCCTGCACTCAGCAGCACTGCATGATGCTGATTCTTAAATCCGTTCATGTGTCGAGTCTGATTGACAGAACCAGTATTGGTTGTCTGTTGGTGCCTATGTTGCTGTGACGCTGCTTTTATTGGAGTGCGTTGCGGATGAGGCGACACGACACGAAGGTTGGTTGGTTAGCTTATGAAACAACGTAGTAAAGCAGCACAATTTAGGAACTACGTGTTGCCAGTGCTTCTTTTTTGCCAACATTGATGGTGCCGCTGTTGTGAGGCATGTTTTGGGCATTGCAACGAACCGCACCGACGGCAGTAGACTAGGGTCAATCTGCTGAACATGCTCGGGCGACATGCAGCACTCACATCCCTTCACTGTACCTACTGTGTAATATGCCCCCAAACCCCATTCTAGCGCAATAAGCCCCCAATTTCCATTCTAGTGTAATATTATAAGTCCCAAACCCGCGATTAGAAATACTAGTCCCTTAAAGTCTCCAATATAACTATTACACCCCAAAGCCCTATTCTGATGATTACGGCCCCTATGTAGAGCTTCGAAGGACCCAAGCAGAGAAGTTGCGAAAGGAGTGGCTCCTGGCTGAGCAACCTCTGGGGCATCTCGCCCCGATGTTTCTACTGTTATTCTTATTCTAACTAGTATGATCATGATGATGACTAATATTCTTGAAAATATTATTGCTATTACAGCGATTGTTACTAGTACTATTGGTTCAGGCTGGGTGCTGCCCCCCACTCTGTAACAGTTGGGCAACTTTTGGAATGTAGTTGTATATAGTTGGGTCTTATCAGGCGCTTCTGTGCGTAACATTCTCAAAGACCTTGTCTATCGAGTCTAGCTGCACCAAGAGTGAGCGCCGAAATGTTCATTCAATCAATCGCTGCAAATTTACTACCAGAAAACCGTTTCCAATGCTACACCCTGCAATCCAACAAGCTACAATCCTAAAGCTGCAAACCCTGAACCTCTGCGTCACCTGGTCACGGAAACCCTACACCCCTACTAACCCCTTGTCCGGGTTGCGAAAGCGTAAATCGAACAGCATTCCAGTGCTCAGATCCGGCAGGGACCTCACCTGCTGAGCTTGTTCGCTCGGTCCACGCCTGTTACCCCTAAAACCCGAAAAGCCCAACAAGTCTAATGATGAGTGCCTTGCGGTGATGGAGTCGTCCGCTGTGTAGGCAGAAGTTCCTTCTGCTGACCGACTGCCAGCCGCAATCAGGCCTCTGATGCTTGGGTTTTAGACCCGAGAAGCCACTCGAAATTGAGGGCGTCAGGTGCAGAGTCGGTGGTTGAAAGGGTATCGTGGCCTTGGGAGCATTGGGTCACGAAGTTGCAGGTTCAAGAATCCCGATCGGAGGCTTCAGGCGTGGAACGTTCGGTTTCTTTTGCAGGATACAGCTTCGCTTTCTTGGCCATGGAGGGGTTCTGAGGGTCAGGTGTGCACTTTCTGAGGCTTCCTAGGGTAAGCATGCTGCCACTAAGATCTTTCGCGGTCCTTCTTCTGTTGTCGCATGATGGGCGGCCCTGCTCAGGGCTACGGCATGTGTCGGTGCGAACGCTGCATTCATCCCATCCTTGTTGATCAAGCCGGCCTTTGCCAACCTTTGTGGTTCATCTGACATCAAACATGCATCCATGAGAGGATGGGAACTTCTTCAAGCGGATGTGCAAGCACATATGCATGTGTACAATGATACGTACAGTACACATTTCAGCGTGCATGTATGCGCTTATGTGTAGAGAGGGTACGTGAACACACTGGCGCCGTTTCACGTGCCAGTTCTAAGCCCTCAACCCTAAAACCCCCTGGTTTAATTTTAGTTACCATGATAAGGAAGCAATATTATGTACAATAGATCCTCTTATGGTAACTTAAATTGAACTCCTTAACTCTTAGAGGAACCCTTATAGATCCCTTAAAGGAAGCCTTGTAGATCCCTAGTATGTTAGCTTAAAATTCGATTCCTTTGACAAGAACCCGAATAAATTGGGGGGCTGCTGGAGCTTTCGTAGGCAGCGATCCACGGAAAGTCACTGGAAAAGACCTGAGAACTCTTGCGCTGCATTGGTCCCACGTGCTGGAGGCCTCAGCTCGAAGTCTCGCCCCCTTCGAACCGAGTTTCGAGGTTTTGGGATTTTGGGGGGCTTTGGGGTTTAGGGCCTCAGGGTTTTGGGCTTAGGGTTTAGGGGTTTGCGTCTTGTGTTTAGGGCCTCAGGGTTTTGGGCTTAGGGTTTAGGGGTTTGGGTGTGGGGTTTAGGGCCTTAGGATCTTGGGCTTAGGGTTTAGGGGTTTGGGCTTGGGGTTTAGGGTCTTGAGGGAGGGCTTGATTGAGGACTCTGAGCAGGCCTCATGTCTTTGGACCCGGGGTTTCGGGCCTGGGGTTGTAGGAGGCGTGGCAGTGGAGCGGCTTTTCCAGCATTCTTCGAAGGCCTCATCACTTGGACTCCGGAATACTGCGAAAGCTAGTTGACTGGATAAGTGTGTCTGATTACTACGCCGTGATCCGGGCCTTCCCTCCTCGAGTTTCGGATGCTCTGCTTCTTCAGAAGGCCAGGAAGACAGCTGGGAAGTTGCAAAGATGCTGAAGCATTAAGCCTAAACTGCGAGATGCTTGCAAGAATGATAAGCGGGTGCGGATTGGGTCCATCTCCCAAAGGCTTTGATTCTCATTTGCCGGAATGATCCAACTGCCCCGAAACCCAAACCCACAGCTCTTGAGTGGAGTCGAAGGCAAGCCTTTGCTGGGTCTGCCTCGAAGTTTGTCAGGCAGGGGCTCTTCATGTCGCTGTTTGACTTGTGGGAGTTGCAGAGCTCTGCGGGCCCAATTGTGATGAAATGCGCATACACATGTGTTTTCCTGCCTCTCTGTCTGTCGGTCTCTCTTTCTTCCTGCCCCCACCCCTCATCATGATGATAGGAGAAGGCACCCACCCACCCACGCAGACACACGCCTGGATGTGTGTGTGTGTGTGTGCGCCTGTATGTGTATGCATATATATATATATATATGTATATGTGTGTGTGTATGTATGTATGTATGTATGTATGTATGTATGTATGTATGTATGTATGTATGTATGTGCGTGCTCACATAGCTACATACAACCATACACGCATCTGTTTATATTATACATATATATATATATATAGATAAATACATATGTGTATGCATGCGTGCATGTGTGCATGCATGCATGCATGCATGGATGGACGGAGGAATGGATGGATGGATGGATGGATGGATGTATGGATGGATGGATGCATGGATGCATGGATGCATGGATGGATGGATGGATGGATGGATTGATGGATTGATGGATGTATGTATGTTGCGACTCTTTCTGGAGAGTGTGTTGTGAAGCCGGCTATACCGGACTTGCAAACAACCCTTGCAATCACGGGCAGCCAACTGTTTTGCGACTTCAGGAGTCCACGCTCTCCAGTGTCCCTAAACGCCACCGCGTCGCGTGACCTACCACGGGGTGCAACTCAAGAGCTGCACAACCCGCTATCAGCCGTGCACACTTGGCCTAGTAGTAAAAGGCACTTGAGCCAAAACGTTTCGTTTTGGGCAAAACACTCAATTACAACAACATGCAAACCAAAGCTACGCTGGCAGAGACAGGTGCACATTACGCACTGACATGTATGTGCACTCACAGTGTCGGGCCTCCTGTGCGACGCTTTCTGTATGTCTGTACATATATGCGCACACAGAGAGACATCTTGCGCACATATATACATATATACATACAAGTATGATACGCACATATGTATAGATACATATATATGTACGCATATATATATATATATGTGTGTGTGTCTTTTCATTTGTTTATTGATTTACTTATTTGTTTACTGGATCATTTGTTTATGAAGACATATACATATACATATACGCCCAATTGGTAAGGTATGCAACGTGTATGCTGGTTTGTTTGAGGGCTGTACGCAGAGAAGTTGGGGGTAGGAGGAGGCGCAGGAGGAGCTTCCCCTCCCCCTCCCCCTGGCCCTTTCTCCTCCTCCTCCTCCTCCATGAGGTCTCTGACGTTATGTGGAACTGTCCTCACGGACTTGAGATCCAGTGCTCCGCACCCTTGCATAGGTCTGGAATTGTGTTTCAACCCGTTGGCAATTGGTTTTCCAGTCCAAACCTCCAGAAAACATTGTTGATTCGCCCATAGCCTGGAAGCAGCTGGAACCCAGGTCCACACAGGAACCCATAGCCCACGGCAGCCCACGATTAACAACTGTTGCTCGTTCAGGGATCCTCGCAAAGCTTTCGGAAGCGCTTGGGAGGCCTTGGCAACCTCGATGTTGCCATGCTGGTCTTTGGCCACCAGCCACAGCTGCCGAGCGAAGCCAAGATCTCAGACAAAGATTGCGCTTCCGTTGGGCGGTCGGGCTCACGAGGATTTTCAATGCAGACACCCGGTTTGCGGTTGGTTTTGTTTTCAGGGCCCTAATAATTCGCAGAGCCTTATCAGAATTGTCTACGGGTTTTTAGAGGTTTTAGGGTGGCAACGGAGTGGTGGACAAAACGGGGGCTTAAAGAGGCTTTCTAGACCCCTCCCCGGAGTGTCAAGAGTCGGAGGATTTGGATAATCCAATCTCAGTTCTTCTAGCCTAGTCTAGTCTACTTCTAAACGCAAAAGTTGACTCAAACTACAACTCTAGCCTAACCTAAATCTAATAAAATGCAATCCAATCTATCCTCATCTAGTCGATCAATGCTGACAGGCATGCATGTGTACAAGTCTGGAAATACGTAGACACACATACACACACACACATATATATATATACATGCATACATACATATTGTACCTATATGTATACTTATACAGACGTATATAAACACAGACATAGACATAAATATGTGTATACGTGTATATATGTATATATATATATATATGAAAGCTTGCATGCATGCGTGCATGTAAGTATGTAGATGTGCAGGCTGTAAATGTGATGTGCGGAGAGATGTTCATGTATGTACATGTCGATACCCACGATGATCTTGGTCGTGCGTTTGTGGAGTGTTCGGAGCTTGGCTTCTGCCCTTCGTGTAGGAATCAAGGCGGGCTGTAGCCTTTAATAGGCTTTGGGTTTTTGAACTTATGGTTGAGAATTATGTAGGACTTTAGCTTTCAGAAGCTTGAAGCCTCACCTGAAGCCCTGAATCCTAAACGTCATTTCGCAGGGACTGCCCCTATGCCCACGACAAGCAAGATCCGATGCCGCTAGGCTGAGATGCGCGAGCCTTTGAAACCAGAGAGTAAAAGATGTAGAGAGAGAGAGTGTGTGTGTGTGTGTAGATATACGTACATAGATGTGTATATATATATATGTATGGTGTAAGCATTTGTGTCAAAGTCTCAGCCCTATCTCACTAAGCTGACATAGCTGAACTCGCCTAGACAGAACAGACAGGGGAGGGCAAGGGGACACCATTGCGGAAGGCCCATGGGACCACACTTGTCCCAGGCCCTCAGAGCTGAGCATAGCACAAGGGTTTAGAGTTTCGGCTTTGGGATGTGGCTACCATGGAAGCTACAGCGTCGGCTTTGTGATTCAGCAGCTTTTGTAACCTCATAGTTGGACCCTTAGCCTCAGGAGCCTGCGCATTGTCGTGCTTGCATACGATAGAAGCCTGTTCAAGGACTCATATTATTCCGTAGGGTCTTTAGTTTATTCATACTATAGTTGACCTCAAACCCCGAACTCTAAACCGCTAGCCCAGTGGAAAATCCGCTTCCGGAACTTGCAGACGGAAAAGGGTCGTTTAACAGAAAGATCTAAACCATAGTGGAGCCAAAGCCAGACGCCCCATAGTGGATGGATTCTTCGCTTCCATCGAAGAGACACACACACACACACACGTATATGTATATATATATATATATACAGGTTGAGTTCCAGGCTCTTGGGACTCATAGAAAATCTTCAAAGGCAAGTGTGCTATGTGCTAGTGCTCTTTGTGTAGAAACGAAAGGAAGCGTCACATTGTACATAAAGGTCCATGTCACATATATATATATATATATATAGATATGTAGATATGTATATATGTATATATGTATATATGTATATATGTATATATGTGTATATGTGTATATGTGTATATGTATATATGTATATATGTATATATGTATATGTATACTTGTAGGTTCATAGAGAGAGAGAGAGATACGGAAATCTCGTCTTGTGCAAAGCCCCGTGCCCCCCCCCTGGCTATCCACAAGGGCCTGCAAGAAGTAGGATGCCTGGCTTAGAACCAAAGGGTTGAGACCCAACAGCACTCCATCCTTGAGTTCATCCCCAGTCTGTATGGGCCCTGTCTCGTTTACAATGGGCCGGGGCCGGGGGTGGGGGTCGGGCGGATTCGTGTCTCTGGGACTCTGGGACCCTCAAAGCGTCATGTCGCGGGTTTGAGCCCCGAAAGACTGGTTATAAATAACCCTTGAAGGAAGCCTCAAAAGCACCCTTGTAGGGACCTTTATGGGAATCCTTGTAGGCAACCCTTACACGAAATTCGAAAGCTGTGGCACTTAAGGCTGCTCCATCTGGTGGCCTCCCGCATGCTCGAGGCGGCCAACGAGGGCAGCAAGGTCTTGAAGAGCAAGGAGCCGTCGTAGCAACAGAGAGAGAGAGAGAAGGAAAAAAAGATCATTGTGAAAGAAAATAAATTCCAACATAATTCCTTAAGTCTCCTTGATTTCTTTCTACTTTCATGTACTTCCCTTTTTGAATATAATGTGAATAGCTAACCGCGACGCCTAAAGGCTGTATTATCGAATTTTGCAATAGTTAAGCGCAAATTCTAAATTTAGGCCTCGCCATGAGGGGTCGCACTCTCTCGGACGACAAGACTTCTTGAACCCTATCTCCTCCAGATAACCTAGCTCGAGGGCAAGAGCGATGAAAAGAAAAACAACACTTCGCATCCTTGCGAGGAGCGAAGCAATGCTTACATACGCGGATCATCACTCTCGGACACTCTCGCTTGGAAAAAGAAACCCAATGTCCAACGAGGGCACTCCTTGGTTCTTACGTCAGAGTTTCGGAGTTGGGCGAAGTTCGAAATCGTCTTCCCGCCAGTGCCGGGCCGGCGTATTTCGAGGTGCGCGTCGTCTTCATGCCGCGTCCCCAAGCACGAAACTGCCCACCACACCGCCACCGCCATGCAAAATGTTAATACGTTTCATTTTGCACCTGCAAAACATGTTGGCTTCGCAGTCCCACGTGCTGGAGTCATGCTCCCGCCACCAGTCTGGGGTGGTTTTGTGCTCTTTGAACGGATCTCTGCTATGTAGGGCTTGGACTGCTAGGCGCTTTTTCACTGTCTAGATCCACGCTTGCACAATTAAAGTTCCCCACAAGTTAACAGGATCCTATTCAAGACTCGTGTTTGGAGGCTTTCCACAAGGTCAGGTGCGTTCCCAAGGGTCAACCACGTGTTTGAGGGTACGTTGCAGTGCGTGGCCGAGCCTCAGGCGATCGAGTCGTCCCTTCTTACACTCTAGGCGAGCATCAAGGAAAGTCCAAATCCCCGAAACCTAAGTCATCCCTCAGCGCCTGTTGACATCAAGCCCCACAAAAGCTGTTCCAAGCTTTCACGCTCTCGACAACCCTGAACCGTGCAGGCTTTGCGCAGTTTGAAGCCCGCGAGCCCCAAGCCCGAACCCGTCCAAACGAAAAACCCTGAACCACAATCTGGGAGTTTCCGGAAATTAGGGGTACCTTATTTTGGGGGCCTTATAATAAGGATCCTACTATTTAGGGTACTATATTGGGGTCCCCTATTTTCGGAAACTCCCATCTATCTGAAGAAAGGACTTGCAGACGGCCTTTTCCATGCTTGGGTGGCGTGGTCTGCAGGGATGTGTTTGGCTCGATGCATCGGATTTAGGCATCAGGGGTTTGTGCTTTAGCCTTCAGGGTTTATTGCTTAGGGTGTTTAGGGTGCAGGCTTGTAATACAGGGGCTTAAATAATTACCGATCCTATTTTGCGGGGCTCCTTAGTATAATTATAGTACAATATACCCATATATACCCCCAAACCCTATTCTGATCAGTAAGGCCCCTGTATGAGGGTCACTTTTGGGAGCTTTGCGTCTGAAATGCTTTGCACTCAGAGTGCTCTCCCAAAAGGACTGTTTCGAGTCTGTCGGGGTCGAGTTTCGGGAATGAAGACTACTTCTACTATAAATACTGATAATACTATTCCTACTCCTACTACTCCTACTACTACTGTTGGGTGTGTTGGTTGTCGGCTTTGGAGCGACGGCAGGAACCCTGCATCCTACCTGAAGCCGACGTTTGGGCGATGGAGTCAAAACCCGGAGTTGAAAAACCAGTCAGGGGTTCAGGGTCCCCGGTGGGTGGATGTAGGGCTCCGCTCTCATCTCCTAAACTTGCAAGTGAAACAAAGCCACGCATTCGCACATTGAAGGTGGAATGTGAAGCCCTACAGCCGAAATTCTAAATCCTCAAGTTCTTGATATCTCAAGCCAGGTGAGCCCGCAGCACTCTTTCAAAGGTTTTCTGTGCACCGAAGCCTGGGTCCCGTAATAAAGATGGTTTGGGACCTAGGGAAGAAACAGCGGAGCCCTTGGGCAATTCAGATTTGCCCTTTGAGCAAAAACATTCTCAGAGACCTCGAAAGGCTAGAAACTCCGAGATATTGTTTTGCAGGAGATAGCAGCAACAAAAAGTCCACAAACGACCAGGACAGCCTGATCTGATTGTCATTCCACCCTGTGTTCACTTTTCACTGCGGGCGCAGGGGGTCTGCACCCCATTGGGAAAGCCGAAAACCACTGCCCTCGACTTCCAAATGGGGGTTTCCGAAAATTGGGGTACCGTACCCTATTTGGGGTCCTTATAATAAGGATCCTACTATTTAGGGTACTACATTAGGGTCCCCTCTTTTCGGAAACTCCCAAAAGTCATTGTTTACGCCCGTTGAGGACGATGGCCATGGATGCACTCGGGGGGCCGGAGCTGTGGAAGAAGCGCAGCGAGCTTCCGGAGTCACGGGCCCAATTGGGTTTCCGAAAAGCCTAGGGTGCCAGGGCTTTGTTGTCATCGTCATGGTTGTGATGCCCTTCCTGAAGTTGACAATCGTTGTCGTCGTCGTTTTGTTTGCAAGTGTGACTGTCGAGTTTTCTGTTGCATCTATGGTGTAGGTTGCGGTATCTTTGCGCTGATGCTCGTGGTGGCGGCAGTGGTCGTTATGTTGATGGTACCTATGCTTCGGATGGTGGCACTGTCGTTGCCCGTTGTGGTGGTAGTCGCATCGTCATCTCAGTTACTTGTACGAGTTTTTGACAAGCAGGCAGATATGCATTCTTCTGGTGATCGGCTGCATCTATTGGTACTTATTGTGGCTGCTGCCGGTGTTCTTCGGCCCCGCAGAAATAGCGGAGTTCGTAGAGTCCACAGAGTGTTGAAAAAGGGGGTAATCCGAAGCCACTGAGGCGGTCGATCCACTTCCTCATCACTCGCCTCAAGGCAACTGAGAGCCTTTGCCATCCTTGTTCTTTAAGAAGACTAAGACTGTTATTGAATCATAAGGCTTGGGCAACATTGGCGCAGCATTGTGCCTGTAGGATGCCGGGAATGAACCGGGTGTACTCCGTTTTGTTGTTGACGCTGAGTGTAGAAACTCGAAGGTTGTTTCTCTGTAGCATAAAGCAGGCAACCTTGATGCACAGGTCGGAAATCCGAATCCTTCCGGTATGGGATTTACGGAACTCAAGTATTTAATCCTAAACTCTAGACCCGAAATCACCGGATGAAGATTTAGGGTCATGTAGAGGGTTTGGGCTAAATTCCTGAACCCAATTCTGTCACCTTCCGCAGCTTCCATGGTCCAAGCCGCGACGGGACCGGCGCTGCACCGTCTAGGAGCCAAGAGAATGCGGTTCTGCCGAGCATCGCTGCTCGTGGGGTTTCTGGGACTCTCCTGGGAGTTTTGTTTAAGAAGGGGCACGGGCACCTCATGCTTTGGGCCCTGACTAGTGACCACCTGGCAGGGTGAACCCTGCACATCTCAAAGCCCGCCAAGCTCTCTGTCCCGTGCTGACCCCAAAGCATAGCATACAAGAGTCCGAAGTCCCTAAACCCTAATACCGGACAGATTTGATCCGAGATCCCAATTGCCTGAACCCCCAAGTGCGCACCAAAGGATCAAACAATGTGCAGTCCCAGAGCATCGGAAGCCGAGCCCGAATGACCCCAAGTGTACAACCCAATGCCTCGCCCCGAACCCTCCAACCCGAAAGCGCTTAAGAGAGCCCTAGAGTAGAACCCTCAAACCCCAAAGCCTCAAACTACACCCCTGAAGCTCTCCCAAAACCTTGTTTAATCCTTTCCAGACCTTCTAACCCCCTTATACAAATCCGATCCCTACTGCGAAGATATACCTGAGGTTGCTTCTGCGGGCGAGTGCAGGGCAGCCGGCTACCGTCCCTCTGGGCGACCTAGGGGAGATCCAGGCAACCGAGGGCGTTCGTCCAATGTAGGGACCTTAATTATTAGAATGGTGTTTTAAGGGGTTCCTTATTATAATTAGTTATAGTATAATATACCCCCAAACCTTATTCTACTTATGGAGGCCCGCCCCTACGGTAGATGCAGGTCGGAATACTAAGCACTGCTTTCTCCTCAGACTTCCCTGTAAGGGTTTTATTCTTGGAAGTCCTAGTGACTACCAGTATGCTTCGTTAGCGCTTCTTTTCACCAGTATAGCACAACATTGAGGCAGAAGTTTCTTGGACAGAAGTAAGTAGGACTTGTGGGGTTTGGGGATCTGGGGCTTTTGTTGCAATGAGGCTACATGGCTCTGGGGGCATAGGGCTTCAGGGCTGCAAATCGTGAGGTTTGGAAGATTCATCGGCTTGGATGTTTGAAGGGGCGGGCTGCTGAGCTTTCTTTTGCAGATCCTTAGCAAGTAGCCTGAGGACTGTACTTCCTTGAATCGAGCATAATGTAGGGGCCGTAATAACTAGAATAAGGTTTGGGGGCCCATTATACTATAACTATACTAAGGAACCCCCAAGATAGTTTCAAAAAGCACGTTTTGGGAGGTTTGCAGCTCGAACATCATCCGAATCACTCACTGGCCCAACCAAGCGGCCAAGTCCCGAGGCCGGAACTGCACAGGGGTTGTTAATGCCTGGGATCCTCAGTAAGAACCCAGTATCATGGTCCAGGAGTTTAGGAAAGAGACTGGGTCCCTGTTTGACTTGAGGTTTTGCTTCATGGATCTGCGGGAGCTGAGGCAGTGCGAATTAGTTGTTCTGTTTTCGTGCCTGAGAGCTTCGGGTGAACATTGAAGGCTCAGTAGTTGGAAGCATGACTGCATCGTTGCGGTTGTGAGTTCAGGATAGATTTCAGGAGAATTAATACCTCGGAACCCCGTTTGCTTAAAACTCGTTAGGCCCCTCTGGTGGAACGTGCCGGGGGCCCGCCTCAGGTAGGTGAAAGCCCTAGGAACCTGAAAGGGCCTTTGGCACCCTTGGATTAAGAGCAGTGTGACGGTTTTTGCTGAGGTAATCAAAGTGTCTTGCTTTTCTCCCGAAACAGCTACAAGTAGCCCTAAACTGGAAGGCCCCAAATCCGAAACCCATGCCTCCGAAATCCTCGCCAAACACCCAAAGCCATAAATCCTGTCTGCTGTAGAAAAGCAGACACTCGATAAGGTCCCTGTGAGCACTGAGAAGTAGTCGATGACGTCTTACATAACGATCGCCCGTACAAGTCGAGGTGTACAGAGCACTGGGAGCACTTTACCCTGAGCACTCTCTGTGGCTTTATCAGTAAGTCAAAAGCCGCGTCAAGAATAGCACAACCCGAACTAGGATATTTAAGTGGTTATTAATCGCGATCTTCTCGACAGCAGCACGTCTGACCCTAAACCCTAGACCCGAAAAGAAGGTTTTGACCCTGAGCTCTTGTCGTGGCGCCTGGCACCCAAAAGGACGGCAGTCTCTGATTGCTCGGCAGAGTTGGCCCGCGGTGTGGCATCAGGCTCCAGAGCTGCAGGCAACGTTTGACATCAGCATGACTAGTAACCAGTATCACGTTTATGGTTACTGTTATTACTGCATTTATACACACCCAGTGTTAATTTATACAATATTAATGCGATTATTAGAAGAGGACCACCAAGCCCCTTGAGCTTAAGGTTTTAGGTAACATTCTTCGGGCTTTAGAGCTAAGCTCCAGGTACCCGCTACCGGCTTGCTGAAGGCATCTTTAAGCATAGGGTTGTGACAAGTCTGTGCAAAAAAGGGTTGTGTGGATAACTCCGGATCCTGACTGTTCCACTTGCCCTTGGAGCCCGGTGGAAGTTTGACTTTTTGTGCTTCCGAAATGGAGGTCTGAACGGTTAGTGATGGTATCCCCGGTCCCTATATGATTATACCAAAATATACTCGAAAACTCAACGAGCCCAGGTGACTGAGACGGACGAGGACTTCTGGTAGTTCTCCAAGATCCACGCGGTAATCCCACAGAAATCATGTTCTACATTAAGTTGCTTGTGCAGGCTTCAGCTTTGCTTTGAGACCTTCGAACTTCAAACCATGATCTTCCAACCGAGACATACATGGACTCATAAATCTATGGACAAAAGGGGAAAGGGCATGCAACAGTCTCTGTTCTAGCAAAAAAGAAGCAGAAGAGAGCCTGCTACAATTTTTCAGGTCCAAGAGCTCCATATTCATATCAGAATATGGGCTTCTTTGAATTGCTAGCGGGTGCCGGCACTTGTGCGAAACATTCCAGTCTACTTTCGGGATTTCCGCTGCTGAGGATTTGCACCAGCCATACCTACCCTCCCCTCCGTGTGGACCCTACGTGCGTTAAAGGATGCCGGCGCATCGGTGGCATTCTGTCGCAACTTGAGAACCAACTTGGTCCCAAATGCCCAGGAACAGCAATCCTAAATCTCAGAGGCCGTGTAAAGCAATGAGGGAAGCCAAGGCGTGTCCCTGTTGGTGCCAAAAAATGTGCCGTACTGACCTACCTGGGCGAGCATCCTTCTCAGAGTGTTGACGCCACAGACATAGCATATGTCGTCACACTCTGGGTGCTAACTCAGCCATCGGCACTGTTCTGTAGTCGCAGCCATAAGACACTGAAGTTTCTTCGGTCTTGCTGATACATTTGAATCTCTTGAAACCTTGAAGCTTACTGCTTAAACCCCGGAAAAGGGAGAAACAATCCGGAATGGAAGGATGTCACCGTGACCACCAAAGAGGTGACCTTGACCTTCTCCAAGACTTCGGGCAGCGGCGGCTCTGCAGATTTTGGGCACAGAACCCCCAATGCTGAGCAATGACACCCGTTGGGTCGTCTGAGGAGTACGGAACCTGTTGATGCACAAGAAGCCCTGGGATAGAGAGCAGCCTTGTGTGAAATCATGATGTTGTGAAGCCCTTGAAGCAAAGCTCTTTTGTATAGACTGTTGAGTGGAGCTTGACAGTTGGGCCGTGATGCCGTGCGTGGTTCAGGGTGAGCTACGCGGATGCCCCTTGAGTCATGCATCAGTAGCAGCTATGCAGTTTGTACAACCAAAGTCATAGCAGGCTACAACTCTCGAAGGTCTGTGCTTGGAACGTGAAAAATTTGGAGTGCGCTGCTTGTGCTAGCCATGGAGGGTACGCATGAGCCAGACTATTCTGCAGCCTTACCTGATGTAAGCCCAGCTCTTCCACATCAACAGAACGCCTTTGTCTTCAGGGATCCCACACGAATGATCCAATCATGGATTGCCCCCGCTACGGTCCCGGAATACAAACGCTTGAGGCAGATTTGCGGACGCCTCCTCTGGAAAGGTGATCCTCAGCGAGGCTGGCCACAGCTTCAAGACGGTGATGGATCTCGGCATCTTGGCCCCACCGCACAAAGACGAGCTAGACGTAAATCCTAGGATTTGCATCAAGCTCGTCTTTGTAGGGTTTACGGAACCCTTGGCCCCAAGGCCTCAACCTTAGCCAGGCCCTCGACCAAGGATCCCAAACTCCAAGGCCTAAAAACTCCGCGGCCAAGCTGTGAACCGAGGCCACACGTCTTACGAAGTCCGGCAGTCCTGGTCCGGACCGGCGGAGGAGGGCCTCTATGGAGGCAGCTGCAGATATCTCGATGGCCTGGTTCTTTTTTTCTGAGACTGCTCCCTTCTCCGGCATGGTATATCTGAGCTGGACTTCTTCCTGTCAGCCTACTCAGCCTACTCGACACTACTTGGCTTCGTCGGATTCTTCTTTCTTGTTGTCTATCCCTCCCTCCTCTGTGTGCCTCCCGCTCTCTCTGTCTGTCTCTGTCTCTGTTTCTCTCTCTCTCTCTCATTCTCTCTCTTTCTCTGTATGTATGTATGCATGCATGTAGTATGTATGTATGTATGTATGCATGTATGATTCGAGGTTTTTTATTATACAGGGCCGATAGATGAAATGCGGTAGAAGCTTGTAGCCGTCCGCATAAACTTGTTCTACTTCGTTGAAGTATTCGCTATGGTTGACAGGTTCTGTTCAACCTTTTCCTGTACTTCACAAGACAGAGCAGGCATCTCATATCTCAATCAACTTGTCAGCCTGTCGTTAGAGACCTCGGTGGGCTTGTCCGAGTGTGAGTGTGGAAAACGCTGGCAGAGGTGGGTCCTTCCAGAACGGCCTCATCAACTACAAGCACGTGCCTTGGCTAACCAGCGGTCGGCTGTTTGGGGCTTTTGCTCACATCCCGAGGGCAGGCTGTAGCCTAGACTTCTGTTCCAGAAGATTGTGAACTTCGCCTTGAAAGCAGGCCCCCATCTCCCTCATACAGTTCAACCTCGAAGCGGTGGTGCCCTTCTTTGCATCTTCTGCCGGATACGGCCTGCAGCTTGGCAGATCATGAACAACGGTATATACGGCTTGGCCGTAATATCTCCCCTCGCATGGAGTTGCCGTTCGTGTTCGGTGCGTTGCAAGATTCATGCCGACGGTTTCTCGATCTGCGGCAGATCGAGGAGTCATACTTAAACTCAGACGATGGACAGGCGAGTTTCGGAAGGTAGAAACAACACCATGGCCCCAACTCTCGTACCCTGCCGATTACATACTTGACAAGTCCCCGTCTTGTAAGGGCCTTCAAGAACCAGCGCCAGTTTTCAGATGCACCCTTACGGCCCCTCCGACCCTCCACCCTGAAGCCTACCACGCCACGGTGGCTTTCTGCAGATGGAGAATGGCCCTTTAACTACCCAAAGCCCGGAAACCTTGAAGTAAAAGCCCCCAAAGCCCGGAAAGCCCCTTCATGCCAGGCTTTGGGACAACTATGCCTGGACCTACCTCAATCCTCCCACACCCGAGGCAGCACTGGCCCTCCGACTGAGACGTTGGGGGTTGCTTTCAGTATCATTATTAAATCACTATCGTCGCATTTTCTGAGCGGTATTACGTTACGGGTTTCGGGCTCCGAAGTGCTGTAGCCTTTATAGGTCCATGAGTCTATGGGTTTCGGGCTTACAGTGCCTGCTGGTATTGATGGGGTTATGCCTTTAGGGATTCCGGTTTTCAGGGCGTTTAGGCTTGGGCCTTGGGCCGCCTCCGTTTTTTCTTCAAGCCCCGACCCTAACTCCTTACATCATCAAGTTTACGTCGGTGTTTCACTGGGGGATCGCGGCGAATACGGGACGTGAAGGCTCTGTGCGACTAGCGTGGGGTGTGAAGCGCAAGAGCCTGGTGACTTTTGGGTTTTGCGTCCGCTTCTTGCTTCATTTGCTGAGGGCGTACAAGGCGCTAGCGCCGGGCAGGGAGGACGAAGGGCAGGCCCAGCTTTAAAATGAGCAGCTATAAGCCTTGAACCCGTAAGGTGAAGTGTAAGGACTAGAAAAGGGGACCCTAAGAAAGCACCCTAAATAGTAGGATCCCTATTTTCAGGACCCCAAAATAAGGTACCCCGAGCGTCTCAGCAGCCAAGGCAAAACCTTCGACTGCAAAGGCTCAGAGTGGCGAGGCGACCTGATGGGTCTTACCTGAAGACACCAGAGCCAGAGCAACTCAATATAATATAGGGCCTTAATAAAAACCTAAACTATTGTCGGGGTTCCTTGTTATAGTTGTAGTATAATATGCCCCGAAACCCCATTGAAATTATTAAGGCCCCTGTATTAATCGCTTCTGTGCCCTACAATGTAGGCTCTCACGGATCTTGTGTGTCACGGCGACTGGCAACTGAGCCGCAGTGCCAGAGCCGGAAGAAGCAGCACTCTGGGCTCCGGCTTGCCGGTAAAACTCGGCAAAACAGTATGATGTCCACCACCGCGACCACAACCTCTGTTTTCTGCACCACAACCACCGAGACTACACCGAATCCAGCGACCAGGTGTTCACCGGCACGGTCACCACAAAGTACAGCGAGATGCGATCATCAGCAGCAACAGCATCAGCATCCACACCGTCATCAACACTGACACAAGCATCACCACCGTTACCCTTAGTGCCGTCATAGTCATACTCATCACCACCACCATCATGATATTGTTCCTTTCGGAAACTTCAGCGAAGTCGACAGCATGAACCACATCACCACCATGACGACCAGCGACAACGACCAGCACTGCAACAGCACGGAGAACACCAAGGATGTTGCCAAGCAGCATAACGGCAGCAACAAAACTCTGCAAACCCTAAAACTAACGCGACGACGACGGCAATCACGATAGCACCACCAGGAATTAGTCGTGTACAACAACGAACTTCAACCACGACCGGATCAGTTGCGGTGACGACAGCATCATCAACAGGAGCTCCATTGCCACCAGCAGAAGCAAAACCGGCAGCAACAACACCACTGCCAGCGCTTTAAACAGGACCAACTTCACCAGCCCCAACAACAAGAGCAGCGGCAAGCCCTCCACGAGCCACACATGTCACATCAACGACCATAGTGTTCAACAGCACCCAGGAACACACCCACAGCAACGACAGTGTTAAGATCAACAGAGAAACAGCAGCGTAAGGTTGTTAGTAGTAGGACAAAAGCATTGACAACAGCAAAATGCGTATGCAGAGAGCGCAACCATACCGTCTCCTGATTCTGCTTCCGTCGACCTGCCACCACGACCTTCACGTTTGCCCTTATACTTTGAAGGTAAGGATGGAGCGACAGAGAGAGGGAGACTTGTACATGTGGTAGTCTATCTGAAGCGGCACAGGGCAGCATGTAGTCTGATCTCGTGCCAATTTCGAACTGTTCGGCAGCGCCTTCTGACATTGTTGTGAGAAGCTTGAAGTTGCATGCCCCAGCGGAAATATAGGCACATAGACAGGCAGACGGCCAAGCTTCTGCTATGGCTTTGGCTAGCGACCGGACTTGCAGGTGATGTTCCAGCCAACGACCAGTGGAGATCACTTCTTCCACATGGGCAGGTGCCGACTGAACCATCCCGGGCGTTTTCAATGGCATGTTGCAGCTTGTGTGCGGTTGTTTAAGGTCCAGAATTTAGTTCTTTGCACTTGGTCCGGCCATCAAGCTAGACCTGGACTAACGGACTTCTTGCAACTCCTGCGCTCGCAAGTTTGCAGCCAGTTCAGGCATGCACAGCTCATGTTTCCGGGCTTCAAGCCACAAGCTGGCACTTTCAGTCCTGTCAGACTAAGCCAACGGCACCTGGAAGGCTCATGGATGACAGCAGCAAGCCTATGTGGGGAGGTGGGCATGAAACTTCCGTCACCGTTCAAGCCGAGGAGCCATCTGATTATAATACTACAGACTTTTAATACCGTTTGACAAAAAGGAAACACGTTCTTACGACTACCACCCATAGCTACTGGTGCTCTGGCTACTGCTACTGCTACGGCGAGCAGTACAGGGACCAGGGACCACTGATACCTCCGAAGACAGCACAACGACGTTCTACACCACAACCACGACTACTACGGCAAAGACTACCACCACCACCCACGACGACGACTACTACCACTACTACCACTACTACCACTACTACTACTACTACCACTACTACCAGCATCATTTCTCCGGCTGCTGCTACTGTCATAGAATGGAATCACAGACCCCATTCCCCGGGCTCTAGACTTTTGTTCGAGGGTTCAGTAACTGCGACTGCTGCATTCAACTGCTAGTATTTCTACTACTACTACTACTACTACTACTACTACTACTACTCCTGCTGCTGCTGTTGCTGCTGCTACTGCTAGCACTACTACCACTACCACTACCAGTACTACTACCACTACCACCACTACCACCACTACGACTACGACTACGACGACGACGATGACGACGACTACTACGGCTACTGCTCCTGCTGCTACTGCTAGTACTACTTCTGCTGCTTCTACTTCTACTTCTACTACTGCTACTACTACTACTCCTGCTGCTGCTGCTACTGCTGCTACTACTACTACTACTACCACCACTGCTACTGCTACTACTCCTACTACTACTGCTACTACCACCACCACCACCACCACCACGACTACTACTACTACTACTACTACTATTCCTTGGACTACCGCGGCTGTTGCCGCCGCATCCAGGACAACTACAACGATTACTGCTACCACTTTTACGACTACCACTACGACGACAAATTCTGTAACGGTTTCAACATCAACGAAGCGGCAACAACAAAATCTTTGTGATTCCATCTGTTTCTAAAACTCACTCCTGGCAGGAGGGTGGGCCCGAGATCGTCGCCATTCAGTGCCTTTTCCAGCTGTAGTTTTGCAGAGGTTTAAGTCACGCATAGCAGGCTTCTCTGGTGCCTCAATGTTTTTAGATAGTGAAGTTCTATAAGGGTTCATGGGGTTTCTACACTGGGGTCGATTACATTCAGAACCACAGTCTGGAAACCCAATGGGAGCTACAGGCGACATCAGAGACGCTCATACCTCAGTGCTTCAAAGTCTTCTAGGGATCAGGGTATGGCGTTTTGTGGAGGTCCCGGGGGAATATTGGCCATGGAGGCGTGACATGGAAAGGGGGGTATGCATCACCGATGTCAATCTCGGACATTCATCAGTTGCAGGTTGAACTGCATAGAGAATCCCCCCCCCCAGTTACTGCAAAGCCCTACAAAGCTATCCTAAACCCTACAACCATCTACAACCCTAAACCCTGAAGGTATTGTAAGGGTCGGACAATCCCCGGATATTTGGCCGAGGCCCCTTAGAGAACCCTTTGAAATTGGCAAGAACCTTTCAAGCAGCCTGTTTAAAACAATAAATAAGGCTCCTCCCCTATTATTTAGGAGTAAGGTTTGAAGGTCAGCAGCCCAAAGGCTTGAATATTTCTTAGGCCAAGAATCTCAGGGCTTGTGGTTTAGGCTCTTGGCTTTTGGCGGTGGTGCATTTGGTGGTTTAAAGCTTATATAAGTCGTTCAAGCTTTGGGGCTGAGTGGTCTAGGGGTTAGGGGATAATTATGGAGTTTAGTGGTCTGGTGGTCTAGGCTTAAGGCTTTTCACGGTTTAAGGATAGTGGTTTGGGGTGGAGTGTTGTTTGCTTGGGAGCTTTGGCAACCCAAACCGACTCCGGGTCAAGCGTACGGCAGGTTCCGAAGGAATTATCAATTCAGCCTGTTTTCTGTGCAAGGCGAGTGTGGCAGAAATCCGTAGATCCTCCATTTGTTATTGAGGCTACAACCCGAAAACCTGAAGCGACCGTTGATGCACCCGTCGAGATCTTCCGTCACACATACAGGACCTTGAACAAGAATCGCATCTCAGGTGGACCAAGGATGAGCAAAACCACCCATCGTCCCTCACCGGCCGCGTGGAAAACATGAAGGCTCTCTGATCTCTGATCGCAAAAGCTGGAAGTACCATCTCTCCTCTGGGCTTAAAAGTCAAGGGGGGTCACCTAGGAGTAGGAGAATTTAGGTGTCCTTGAAATAAGATCGTTTTTGGGCTATCCTGTAACAGGGTTCCCTTGATTTGAAACTCACGTGTCAAGCCACAGAAGCAGCATCAAGAGGACGAGGGATGAGTGGATGATGCCATGGCTCCTTCGTGGTCTGTACCGTTTGGAACACGAAAGCCTTTGTAGCCCTGCCAAGGATCAGACCCAGGGCTCAAAGAGAGAGAGAGAGAGAGATATATATATATATATACATATGTATATATATATATATATATATATATTAATATACTATACTAACTTATATTATGTTGTATTATATTACAGCTTACTATATATACTATATTTCTATATACATATATAGTATATATATATATATATATATATATATATATATATTATATATATACTATATATTATACTATATGTTAGGTATACTATAACATATTTATCGTATAGTACATGCTCCAAGAACGATGCAGGGCTTTATGGCAGGGGTTTGGAGGCCTGTTCTGTAAGCTCTGAACCCAGCCTCAACCGTCTGTTGGAGTTTCAACTTCGAAAGATTCGTGTTTCGTGAAACGCCTTACTTCCATCCGAGTTTGGCAGATCAATTGCCTCCGCTTCTTCGGCTACCGGTTACCGTGCAGGTAGCAAGTATTCCCCATGCTTTACAAACCGCCTCAGACCTCAAACCTACACCCTGAAACCCTACGCCCCAAACCTGTTGGGGTTGGTCCCGGAGTTGAGGAGGAATTTGCAGGACCCCGGGACTTGCATCCTGCAGATGCTAGTGGGTTCTCTGCCGCGCGACTCCGTCAATATGGTATCCTGAATAGTTACCACTGTCATTCCTCACGGCTCTGTATCATCATCGTATGATAAGATGACCCAAAGACTGATTTTAAGTATCACGGCCCCGACGAAAAACAATTTGCTTAGACCTGGGAAAGACCTCGGGCTCGGCGAGCTGCCTCTTGTAACAGCTGCCAGGCAGGTCATCGATACCGTGTTCGATTCAGCTACTCGGTAAAGGCTTCATTAGGGTCCAGGTCTAGGGGTTTAGGGCTCGCTGGTTCCAACAGACCTATTCGGGTTGAGGGCCCACGCTTGGTACGGTGTTAAGCTTAGGAAAATGGTACATAGAATATGTGGGACGTTCCATTGCAGTGTTTCTTTTGATGTACATATGTATGCAGGTTCTCTGGGGGGGGGGGGTACAGATTTGGGTTATACTGGGTGCATGAGTGTTGGTTCTTTTTGACTGTGTTTGTTTGTTAATTTGCCATCTTTGTCGTCGTTTACGTGCGTAAGTCTGCTTGTTTTTTCTGGGTGCTGCGTATTTAGGGTTGATGGATTTGAGGTCTTGACCAAAGTGTCCACTTTGTAAGTGTGTTGCAGAGCCTGCCCGACTGCTCAGCGTATCAGACCAGCTGGTTTCTCAATAGTCTCCTTCGCAATTAATTGTTCATGTCATAGTTCTGACCATACATTATTCCCCAAACTCGAACACTAAGTCACTAAGCGCCGAATCCTGTATCGCACTAGCTCACTAGCATGGATAAGACTGTTTGGCCCATGCGACCTGCATGCTGCAAGTGACTTTCCTCAGGCTTCGACACTCCAGGCGCTGGGCTCTATGTCCAGGGCCCTGATCATGACAGCGGGCGCACGACTCTAAGGCAGGGGTTTAGGGTTTAGGCTTTCACTTTTGCTCGAAGCTAGCGTCAGAGACCTGGATGCAAAAGAATCGCTTGATGTTCAGATCTTGATCATGGTCTGCCGGGCTTGGAATGCGCGAGTGCGAACACAGAGGCATACAGAGGCCCTAACATCCATGGTGGCCCGTCTCTGTTGCGCGTGCTGTCGGCTTGGCCTGTGCCCCAGCCCAGGCTGCGCATGACATCGTTTGAGTTCAGATTGTTTCCTTGACACGTCCGTTTAATTTTCTGAACTTTATCGCAGGTGTCCGTGAACATGGCAGAATCCGCTAATGTAGGGCCCTAAATCATGTCATTTTTTCCCTTTGAGGTTCTTGCCATGGCCACAGTATATATTCCAATTGTTAACATCCCTGAATATCTGTATAGCACATTCCACGAAATGTCTTTTCATGATTATGTTATATATTCCGAGTCCTCACGGCCCCCTGGAGTCCCGAAGAACTGACCTGGTGGCAGGTCAAGCCTGGCAGAGGCCATCGACTACTACTTCGTGAAAGGACCTCGGATGGATGACGTCATCGCCGGCTACCGCAGCATCACAGGTAGGGCTTAGGGTCGAGGGGTTAGGGTTAGGTAGTGTTTAGCAGGGTTTAGGCCGTTGTCCTTTTACAGGTAGGCCGTGATTCTTACGCACATCCCTTGCCAAAGCTCGGAGTTCGTCATTGGTCCCGCAACATACAGCTTGTCGCTGTTCAGGGAAGGCCGAACTCCTGCTTGCACTAAAAGCGGAGCTCTACTGTAGGGCTGGGCAGCTCTTCCGGCAGGTGCGGCACCTTTGTATGGAAAATATGCATTCGGCTTCTGGCAGTGCCGAGAGCACTATGCAAGCCAAGCAGAGCTTCTCGAGGCACTGTGGTCGAGTGCGAATACAGGGTGATGTGACGATGTTGATTTCCCATATCGCCTCGTCATTACAGACTTACTCGGGTAGTGGGGTTGCTTGTGGGTAGCTGGCAGTGGGCTTCTGCAACGACCGCAGTTTTTTTCGTTGCAGAAGCTTGATTTTGGCGCAGTACTTCATAGGCATGCTCATTGACGAAAGATGCAGAAAAGACCTTCCCGGGATCAGTATGCATGCGCTTCAGCGCACCAACCTGGAGCCACGGGTTCATGTGCCAGGCCGCCCATGGCTTTCGGGACAGATCGGTCCCAGTGGATGCCATCGTTCAGGACATGTATAGGGCTTGAGGGAAATATTCCAGTATGATTAAGCACTTCCAAGGGGATGCAAGTACTGAGCCAGACGGAAGTATCTAAACAAAGTGCTTTTCACGAAGTTGAGGGAGAGCCCGGTAAGGTTCGAAAGATGGTCCCTGAGAGACTGGGCGACCCATTGGTGACCGAGCATCTTGTTTGCGACTCAAGCCCTCTAGCAGACGTTAGTTCTGGTTGAAAGCTTAGAAGCCGGCACCCCTCTGCAAAGCTGACTGTAACAGCACCGGCAGGAAGAAGGAAAAACCGCAATTTAAAGAAGTTGATGGGTGTGGCAGCCAAGAGCCTGAGGAACGATCCCACTGTTCGAGGATTGCAGCGTCCTTCAAGTATGGTAAGACGGTAAGACTGGATAAAGACAGTGTGGTCCTGCCAACTTTTTCAGCACACACGCCCTTTGCGACGGAGCGAAAAACAGGAACAGACATGACATAACAACAACTCAGGACAAACGCACAGGAAGCAGATCTGCCCATGTCCTGTACAAGTTACCAATTCCCATGTGGTGTTTCAGCGATCTTCTGAATGAAAACTGAACTCCCGAACCCGTGGACTTTCTCGGCAGGACTGGCTGTACTGGGGTGATCTCGGCTGGGGACCCGAATGGGATTTGACGCGCTACCCTGACCCTGCAGGCAGGTTCCAATGTGCCTTCGAACCACCAGAGGCATTTGCAAACGTAAATGATTACGGGGTCTTAAAAACCCAAACAGCATGTTCCTCAACGTAAGGACCTAATAAGATTCAGGGGTCCTGAAATGAACCCCGTAACAGTGGGATCCCGAACACAAGGATCCCTCAAGACAGTACTCCTAATCTAACCCGTATCTGAACGATGAACAAGTCAAAGCAGCACTTGGTTTAAAGAGAGTCCCAAGGTTTTGGGTTGAGTCGTTGAGGGTTTAGCTCTCTCTGGGCTATAGGGCCGGGAACGAAGGATAAGGGTTCAGGCAGGGGTTAAGGTGTTTAAGTTGTGACGGCTTGGGGGCTAGTAATGGCGGGCAGAGCAAAAGCCAGCACCAACCCGAACAAGAGCAGAATCTCAATGCCGTCAAGGCTTCAGGGCTGATGTGTACTCAAGGCCGAGAGGGAGGACTCTCACCCAGGAAATACTGGATTCGCAGAATGGGTAAAGGGCTCTTGCACACGGGATTCGTGCACTGCTGTGGTGGATTCGTGGGCGAGGGTTCCTGCACAGAAAGCTAGGTAGAGCTTTGGGACATTTTATATTTTCCCTTATTGGGCTTAAGCGGATCTTTTTTACTAATATTGCTTTAAAAAGCCTTAAAAGCTCCACCTAGAAAGTCGCACACTCAGAGCGGATTCGGTCACGGAAGCAATTCGCGCAGGAGCGTGGCAGATGTGCGCAGGGTTTTGAAATTTCCTGGGCTAGGGAATTGGAAAGTCTTGGAAGGAAAAACGTGTGTATCTGCAGATATCCGAAAAGAAAAGGGGCTGCAGGGTGGGCAGCAAAATAATCAGGACATAATGGTTTAGTAGGGTGTCTGAGCGTTCCTAGGGTCAGGGTCCATAGCTGCGGGTTCTAGCGCGCCTTTTGGCTGTAGCGGTTTGGGGTTCCACGATCTACGGGTTTAGTGTACAGTTTCTGTGAATTGTTCAAGTCCGGATGGAAAAGTACATAGGGATAGAACCCGACCCAGTTTTGCAATTCCCAACAGCCCAACAAACGCCAAACCCCGCACCGAAAAAGCTCCAATTTGTGAGGCATGGTCCGGGCGCTAAAGACCATGGACATGACTTTGGGCCGCAGTACAGACGGTGTCCGTGGTCCAGAGTGGTTACTTCTAGCTTCGTTGGATGCGGAATATGTTCTTCTTGTCTGCGCCGGCCAATGGATTAGTCACTTGGGGCTTTCTTCTGAGCAGCTGGAAATTCGTGGCTTCAACTTGTCTTTGAGTGTCTTTGGTGGTGAGATCTAACCCCACCTCGGTGGGATTGAACCGACAGTGATACTGGTTCGAGGTCTCCCCGTTTCGGGGTTTCCTTGTTAAAACTGATTAGTAGGGAAAAATTGCAACAAATACCCCCCGAACCTATTTGCACTCCCTTCTGTGCTGTGACCTAAATTCGTCTGAATGTACTATAGGGGGTAGGAATCTTTAGTACTGTTATCCTTAGGGCTCCCTTTTACCTTATCAGAATCACAAAGTATAGTTGTTTTACAAAAGTAGGCGGCAAGAGGACACCCGATTGGTGCAGTTCCACGGCAAAGACAAAACAAGGCTTCAGACGTCCTACAACAAAATCCTACAGGCCGTACAACCGCCCACAAAACCCCGACGAAGCCCCCCAACCCCATGTAGAGCCCCTACAAATTAGCCCCTTGAAAGGAAGCCACCAAACTCCCCATGTAGAGCCCCTCAAAGTATGTGCTAAAAGAAGCCACCCCTAACCCTAGAGTCCTAGAGCCAGGAAGCTCATGGTCTCCGTTTGGGGCAAGTTCGACAACAAGACCGCCATCTTCAAGGACCTTGGGTTTAGAGCTTCCTTGTAACGGATTCCTGTAAAAGGTCCTTTAAAGGGTTCTCTAAGGGCTCCTTTAAGGGGTTCTCGTGAAAGTGCTGTAGGCTTACGCTTTTGGGGGTTCGAGGGTTCAGGGTGTGTTTATCTACAAAGGACATGATAGAAGGAATTGCAAAAAAGATAGGCCTTACCCTCATCCTTGCATCGTAGCTTCGTCCGAGCCAGGCAGGAGGCGAAGTCTCAATAGCCTAAAGCCCTCAAGGCGATGAAAGCAGCTGGGATCCTTGGCTTTCAGAGCTCTTTTGCTCATGTTTTAGGTTAAAGGGGGTGTGACGTGCATAAGATTTGGAGTGAGCGACTGGTGTCCCTTCGTTTCTCAGTTCTCCAACAACGGACTGTTAGATCTCTTGGCTACTTGAACGTTGCCCTTTTCTGGAAGTGTAAACGTTAGCTTCCGCGCGTGTGGCAAAGCTCGGTTCAGTTGCGGCTGCACGCTCTGACGGTTCATCCGCTGTAGCACCAGGCACCATCATCATCAGCATCATCATGGTGCTTGTTCATGCTCACATTCTCGGCGTGAGTGTCATCCTCGACATGCCTTCTGTTATAAGAAACATGAAATAAAGGCCTTCCTTAGGCAACATTGCGGCATCAGGCATCAGCAAGATATTAGGACTCAACGTCAGGAAGTCAAGGTGCAGCAGTGGACAGGATGGGGAACCGCTAGAAGCTGTTTCCACAAGCATCATTCTCATGTTCTTCTTCACCACCTGATAAATGGAGCACCATTCTGAAGACCAACACCCTAGTCCTCATCCCCAAAGCTGTCCTTGTCGTCGCCTTCATTACATTATGCCGCATGGTGACCTCAGAGACCGAGGATGGTGCTGGGCAACACCAACCAAACCAACAACAATTGGTACGATGCATGGAACCCTCATGCACAGAGCCTCAGCAGCATAGTGGCATAGTGTTTTTCGGTCTCGGCCTGTCCAGTGAATGCGCCTCAGGATGTGATGGAGTCATGAGGTTTGCGTGTGGGACTTGGGCCCTTTCATGGCATCATGTCGACATGAGGTAGTCGAGGCACTGCACCATAGGCCGTGGTCGTAGAATCCTCTCCGTGGCAGCCTGTCAAAAGACCTTGCCCGTTTTCAGGAGAGCCGTTCCAACATGTCATGAACCTGTTCTCGATCATCCACCCCACGACAAAGACAACTCTACTCATTCCCGTCAGCAAAGCCTTGAGGATCCCGACGACAACACGTGAAGACCAAGCATGTGCTACTGCAGGAATAGTAGTCATTCATGCCGATACCGCTGTGGCGGCAATGGTAATCGTGTTGTGTCCTTGATCATGCTGCTGCTCGCTTCAGTGCTGCTATGACGGTAAGTAAGTCCATGTAATTCCCAGACGCTTTTCGATTGTTACAACAAGGAACTTGCACGGTAGCACTGCAGCATACCTCGGAGGAGGAAGGATTAGCTGCATGTTGGTTCGCACTTACCGTGAACACCCACACATGCGACATGGAGACCATCCATTTTGCCAACATCTCGAATTCATGCTGATGCCCAATGCATCCGTCGTGCATGGCGTGCAAAAGAGAGTTCACTTCCCCGGCGAACTCGCTGCCAAACGCAGAAAACGTGCAGACACATCTCTTTCGGCGGCCGCCGTCAAAGCGTGGATCGAACATTCCTGGAGCAGTTGGCAAAGCTGAAGGGCCGCATGTAAAGCAAAGATCGCGTTTGCAAGACGGAGGTAGACTGTTGTACCCGCTATCCCTTACATTTGCGCAGCACGGTGCGAGCCATGTCTTTACACAACGCAGGTTTTGTTAGTTATTAGACTATCATGTTGGTGCCTTTTGCTCCTGTTTCTGTGCGTACTTTACGAGGCTTCCCGCCCTGAAGACAAATATGCCGCATTCACGTCAGGCTAGACATCTCATCCGAAACCTCGAAGGTGAGGTGATCTAGCCCGGAAGACTCGAGTCAGCCAAGGACACTGTACTATGAATTCTGCAACAAAGCTCACTTCGCCATCGGCGTGGACTGAAGGGTCTGTGGGTTTTGGATTCCATGTTCCTCGTGTTCCTGTGACAGGGTCTCGAGAGATGGGGTGAGCCTGAGCAACTTGATAGAATCGGAAAAGGGCGTGCCGAAGACAGAAGTACGAAAGGCTGTGAGAACTGAGAGGAAGGGAACACCGTGAGTGAAGAGCATGACATCATGTAGCAACGAGAACCCGAACTGAAGCAAATCCACATCATGAAGCCGTATCCGCGCATGTCCGAAGACATTGCAAACGAAGATTTTGTAGCAGCATTCAGCCACAAGCCTCGTCAAAGGTGCCAGGGCCCGTACGGGGCCGTGCGTCTGGAGACATTCGTGGAACTATGGGGCCTTAATAAGGGTTTGGGGGCCCACTATCCCAAAAATAGCATAAGGAACACCCACGATAGTATTGAAGCCCTTACGTTACGTGCAACACGGCGGCACGGCCAAGACTCGAGCAAAATGTGCATTTTGCATGAACGAGGAGCTTTCGCAGGTGTCGAAACATGCAAACTTTTCGCCAAACTGCATTTTCACTTGGTGCCTCCGTGATTTTTTGAGCATATCTCGGCGGGTCCTGAAAACTTCAAAAGTTTCAACATCTTTTTGCTTAAATCGTGCGCTGGCCACAGCGCTTGTGCGTTTTACACTGTATGCGTTGCAGTGTCGGATTCTTTTTTTGTTCGCAGCAGGGGCTCTTGGCATGGGACAGTTTCGAAAGAAGCTGCAAAAAAAGCGCTGTGGCCACAACGCGGGCGTTTGAAACCTTATACTCTGTGTCTTGGCGCAGAGTCATCAAGCAACGTCGCTCTTACTGCTGCGTCTGCCGCTGAAGAAGTGAAGAGTTACACGTACTCTTGCACTTCAATTGTGGAGGCTGTCTCGAATCGCTGGAGCTCGTTCTGGAGCTTCGTACCGATTTGTCGCTGTAAGCAGCACGTTCCGAGCCTTTGAGTGGTTTGGGTTTAGGGCTGAAGTATGAAGCCCGTTGCAAGAGAAGTGCTTACAAGAGGCTTTCTGAGCACTCAAAACTGGACGGCCGTGAAGACTACAAGACCATGACCATGAAGACCACATGCAAAAACAAAGAGAAAACAAGACAAAGCAGTGTGAGCAAAAATCATCATCCATCACCATCAAAGTCTGCAACAACATCAAGAACACCCGGTTCAAGGAGCATGCCGCTATCACCGCCACCATCATGAAGACGACATGACCATGCACATGCAATGATCTGAAGAGACCGGACGTCATTAAGCCGGCGCCGCCTCCTCAAACAAGCCCACTTCCCCACGCTTTTGTCTTGACAGGCCCCTGTGCCTTATAAGCAGCCGTCACACCGTGTAAGTCGTTCGTTCGAGCTGCGGCTCTGCCGGCATTGCTCAAACCTGCAACATCAAAGCAGTAGCCGGAAATCAGGCTGTAGCCTAACACCGTCAAGGACGCTACGTCTGCCTCATAAACTGCATCGTATCCCTGTTTTCGCGGTCCAAATCCGTATGAAACTATTCTTCAGACACATTTATCATTGAAATTAGAATACCCGGTTATGGTCCCCAATTTTATTGACAGTATGGCAAACATTCTATCAAGGGAGATGGCACGGGGGTGGGGTGGTGAGGGGTGGTGCGGTGGGGGATAAGGGGGGTGAAACGTCGCATTGTGGATCATCGTCTCGCGGCATTCAGTTAACGTTCACATAACCTTCTCAGACTATAAGCTCTATTCCATTGAACGATCATTGAGCATTTTGTTCTTGAGGAGAGCGGGGGCTGCTTCTGGAACCCGGAATCTTAACCCCCGAACCCTAGTACCTTGCGAAGTAACCCTGCAATGCGGGCTCGTCCTTGCTAGGTAGGAGGGAAAAAAAAAGTACCTATCTTTCCACCAAAGGACTCGGACCCGCGTGTTCCGGCAGGAGAGCCTCTGGTTGGATGCGACAGAACCCGAGGGCCTCCCGAACATCGACCAGGAGAGCACTAGTCACGGTGCTAATGTAATATAGGAGCCTAAATAATTCCCATCATTACTTTTTTGGGGGTTCCTTGTTGTAAGTGTGGTAGAATGGTCCCCAAAATCCTATTTTAATTTTTAAGGCCACTATAGTACAGGCTCCAGCCCCTAAACAACCCAACCTTCAAACCCCAAAAAAACGAAGCCCCGAGCTAGAATCTTGATGTTAAGTGTTGCGTGCCTGTTGTGCTGTGTGACGTGTTGCTTTGACACTTCCGGCTTCCTTGCACCCATTACAGACCAAGAGGACATATGCCTCGCTGAGAGTACGCATGTGAGCACCGCTACACGAGCAAAACCCATCTCGAACTTAAGTCTGGTTGATTGTAGTTTCAGGCTTCACATTGAACGTTAAATGTAGGAACCCGGTAGAGGAACTCATGGTTCCCGAAAATTCCCGAAAGGGTTCTTGATATCGGTCCGAGAATGCAGAATGGGGGGGGGGGTTCAGAGGAGTTCTGAGTCAGATTTCTGGCTGGAGCAACGAACAACACCACCACCTCGGGCTCCTTGACCTAGTTAGAGTACAATTTCCACCAAATCCCTAGTCCGAACAGTCCGGCGCGCATATCAAACCCGGTGAGCCTCACGAATCGGAGGAGACATTCCTGGGCTCCGGGAGCCAGTACATGAACACTTTCTCTCTGGAAACCACATCTGGAACCTTGGATTCAGAAAGGGTGTCTTCACAATCCTACAAGATGTTGACAGGGGCTTCCTCACAGATGCATTCCCAGATCGAGGGGGTATGTGGAAAAACGGAACATAAGATGCTTTCGAGATTCTGCCCAGGGTTGGCAGCGATTCGGAGTATGCGCAGCTTTGACCAGGGCCGGATGCAGAGGACGAAAAGTCTTGCAGCCAGCGCCAGCGGAAGGTACTTCTCTCTCTGCCCTCGGTTGTGACTGGTAGCTTGGGCTTGCTAGATGTGTTCGAAACGACGTGAGGAAAGACTTTGTGAGCCCATCTACAGCAGCATCGCCAAAACAAGTGTCAAGACAACACACCGCCTCCTCAAAAAGCATGCTGCTAGGGCTTGCTCTTGGCCAAGCGGGCACGTGTCATTGGCCCTGGGCCATGCCGGTCCTAGACGCATAGCAGACGAGGTCAACAGCATTGTACGTTGGGTTTGGCCAGGGGTGATTGAAAACATGTAAACTAGTAGCGAGACTCTGCAACAACGATAGATGGCGCCCTATTTCAAAGACATGTTTGGCACGAGCAAAAATGCATTGATGCCACTTCTAGCAGTGCTAACTAGCTGACAAAGAGCCTGGGATCATTCGACACTCTCTTTGCAAGTTACCTGTTTGGCAGAATCCCCCAACTGATCGAACCCATCTTGCGCAAGTGCCACTCACACTGAGGAATTGCAAATGGATTGCGGAAAGTTGCTCGGCAGACTGCAAGTAACTAAATCTATATAAGTTGCTGGGCCCGTTCTGTCAACTGTCAACGAGTCAGGGAATTAAAGGAAGCCCAAACATTAAAAAAATCCAACCGGCCGGTGCAATGTCAGCCGAGGATTATCCGAATGCTCAGGGCGCTCGCGTTTTCAGCTTGACGAGGCATGAGCGCCGTACCCAAACCCTGTAACGTATCCAATAGATGGATACCTTGAAACGGCACTATTTTGACCCATATACTGCTAGGGAGCCTTTTTAGAGGCTGCCTTACCAAGGCTCCAACCCAAAATAGAGTTGTAAAGCCGCGCAAGTATTGAAAAAGGCTAGACGGAAAGCCTGGTCCATCTTTGTGCCGTACGTGATGGCCCGGCCGACCTTCGGAAATCAAAGATGCCCAGTACCGCTGATATGGAAGGCCTCCTTCACATGCTACCCTTCTTTTCATCCCTGAACCCAAAGCGTCAGGTTTTCGGGCTCATGTGTGTGTGAGAACTTCCCTAGCACATGGGAACAGAGGGTCACGCCTCATGTTGGTTACCGCCGGGGAGTGTGGAGTCCCCACTCAACGAAGACGCTCCTTCAGCATGGTGTTATGGAATCAGGACGCTGATTCCACGTACCTGCATGGCAGCCCCCTGAGGTGCCAAGAATAGATTCAGGACAGGCCCCCTGCGATGTTCAGATTACAGTGGGTGTCCGTGTGTGTGTAAAGACTAAAAATAACCATGTTAAACTATAAACCTGTTTCGAAAGCCCTTGTGGAATCTATCGATTATGGAGCCATCATTTCGCGAAAGGGTTTATAAACAGCAGTCATACAAGAGTCCGAAGAATTACTACAAGTACCGCCGCCTAAATACACCTATGCTATATAGTATGCCCCGAAACCCCATTTTAATGATTAAGGCCCCTGGCTTGAACTCCTATAATCCCCTTGTAGTAACCCTTCATGTAGAACACTTGCGCAGGAACCCTTTTCTAATTGGGACGGCCCCCTATATCAAAACCTCAAAAAGCCTTGGAGAACCCCTCTAAACCCTTGTACACCCGTTCAAAAACTCTACAAACCCATGCAAAACGCTACATATATAAACTCTATTCCAGAAACCCTCCTACAAAAACATGTAAAACAAAGAAGCCCTAGCTTCGCAAAATCCCTACAAAAAAAGAAGCCCTTTCTGCAGTGCAAAGCCTGCAGGAGCTCCTTTGCAGGTCAGCAGAAGACGGGAGCTGCTCTCTGGCGCCTGGGATGCTGAAAGACTAGATGTATAGTTTTGTCGATTTCGGGTTTCGGGTATCCTATATGCATATTAATACCTAGGTTTCCTTTTGAGAGATATTGTTATTAACATTGCTACTACGCTATGTTCAAAGTAATATGCATGTTTTGTGCACTTGTATTCATATAAAACTTAGCACTGTAATATGTTTGTTCTTATGTTACATTGTTTTGAATACGTACATACTAGCGTTTATTCTACGATTGTACGTTAGTCTTTATCGTTCATCTGTAACCTTTATCTTCGTATGGATATTAATACGAGTAGTAACACTAGTACAAAGAATATAATGCGAGTCTTAATACTACAAAATAATTAGGAATGTCGCATGGTACTAGCATATTCTATGCCTGTTCATATTTAATACAACATTCATATGGTTGAGTTAGCTCATCTTCTGTTGTGTCATGTCACATAAAATAACCAGGATGCTTCATAAATCCGTAAAGCTAACGGACTGGGGCCGTGGCTGTAGGCATGCAGTTTTGAGATTAGGGTTTTAGGAACATCTTGGTTTAGGTTTAAAGGCCTTGAGCCCTAAACACTGGGTTTTTCAGGCGCTTCTTCGTAAGGACTGGAGACACCACGGCGAGTTGGGACATGCTTCGTCGGCAGGTGGCGAGCTCCATCAACTACCCGTGCCTCGGCTTGTGGTGGCACATGAATCTCTGCCGGCATGCCAACAACAATGACACTAATCCCTGAGAGTCCAATTATAGTAATGTACAGCCAAGTACCATGTTGTAATGAGCGTAAACCCCATAGTACACGCAGCGAGGGGTTCCAGCAAGCCCCTCGAATCGAAATACTACTTTACTACCAGCATAGTCTGCTCAGGATGTCTGGCATACCCTACTGGGCGCAGGACATCGGTGGAACCTTTGCTGCAATGGAAGCGACAGTCAATGTTTTGTTGCCGCTACACATGTTCGGTTTGCTGTGCCATCAGGATCGGCAAGAGGTAAAACCCTAAAGCTACAAATACGGAGGGTGGGGCTCGAAGGAGATCGGGGAAAGAGAAGATATTGTGTTAGGAGTTACCGTGCTGAATGTCCTTGCACGACGGATCCTGCTACATGGTAAGGGCCCCTTATTGTATCAGTGAGAAGGCACTTTTTGGTGATGCTGCGATTGCATGTATACGGCAACTACGAAGAACCCCTGTTTTCCTCGCTTGAACTGGTTGTTCCCAGCAGGTTTCTTCCGACCAAAAGATCAATACACTTCTGCCTCTTGACTGCGAATCGCTGTCTATCCAAGCAGTTGCACATATTCCTCAAGCAACGTTCAAAGCACGCCAGCATCGTCACAGCGCAGGATGAGTATCGCAGACTTCTGATTCGCTGGTTTCAGTTCGGAGTCTTCACGCCGATCTTCCGAGTCCACGGAGCCGGGAGTCACACGGAAATCTGGAATTTCGGGAATACCACCATGGACATCATCAACATCTCTGCTATTACTTTGAGATACCGGCTCCTGCCCTATGCAACTCCACGTCATCTCTTGGTGCAATTTTACGATGTGCTTGACGGGAGTTAACTACTGGTTTAAATCAGGTGTGTAGTGTTCTGGTGGCCGCTTTCTGCCTCCTCGGAGACCGAGGTCTATTCTGGGTTTTGGCGCGTGGAAGCGCAAGCCTACACGATGCAGCGAGCTCTGACCTTCGACTTTCCTGAAGATGCGGCAGCACGGCGCATCGCGGATGCTTACATGTTTGGACCCTCCCTGCTGGTGACTCCGATTGTTTCGGCCGGAGACTCCGGTAAGGCGACTACAAGAGAGATTTACTTCCCGCATGGCAGTTGGATAAATTTCCACAGCGGAGAGAAGTATGGAGGAACGCAAAATGTGAGCTTCACTTTGCAGCAAGCTCCTTTCTTCTGCCGCAAGGGATCCCTCTTGGTCCTTGGACCCAGCATCCAGTCTACAGCTGACACGAATCCTGATCTGGAAGTCCGCATCTACCCGGGAGCAGATGCAACTTTTGCTTTATTTGAGGATGACGGCTCTTCTACCAAATACCGCGAGGGCAGCTACTCGACCATAGATTTTGCGTGGCAAGACAGCATCTCGGCTGCTCAACAATACCCCATTCCCACAGCTGCATCTTTCATCGTTGGTTTACACAACTTCGACGAAATCTGCAAGAAACTTTTCCTTCGTCCTCTGTCGTTGAGTCTCTCGGACACTCTAGGCGTTCCTGCTTCGAAGGTTTCGGAGTTATAGGCTATCCTCGCACAACCAAGCTCCTCGAAGCCAGGGCAAGTTGCAGTCCTGTGGCCTACAACTTCAACTGCAGTACAAACCTGGTTTGCCATACTTTTTTCTCTTCCGCCTCAAGTTTTACTGGCTGCAGGGCGAAACTGTTGAAGAACTTTGTGGTATAGGGTTTATATGGACCCACGGAAGAGCTTCGAGAGGTGGAAAACAAAACAGGGATGGTTCGTTCGTGGTCGATCGCACTGGCTGTCTACACGTCCACGAGGGACCATAGAGAAGCAAGGATTGAAGCGCGTTTAGGCAGGCGAGTACAGGAAAGTTGTTGCGGTTTGGCTTCAGGGTTGAAGACGAACTTCCACAACCTGCTACTTAGGCAGCCAGACGCTCCGAATTTCCAGCAGGAAGGGCGCTTACCCGGGCATGCCGCAAGCAAGACGGATCTGTGCTGTGGTCGTTTCGCCTGGCCATGGTGTAGGCGTTTTCCAAGCAACCTGCGATCGGCAAGCTACGTATGCTGGAGAGGAGATCGCGATTCAGTTCCATAGCTCGGTTGTGGTGTAGACCGACTGAGCCTTCACCACACAGGAATTGATTGCAACCCTCCCCGGATGCAGCGGCCATCTTGTAGTAACCACAGTAATTATCCCAAGTTCTATGAACCCGGATGGTACCCCTAATAGTACAGTACCTCTTATCGTAATCCTACATGACAAAGGTTGAAGCCTAGCCCCGGGGGTGCTCAAAGCTCCTACGCATCGCATTCCCGGCAGCTGCAGAGTTTCCAATATGGGAGTTTCCGAAAATTAGGGGTACCTTCTTTGGGGGTCCTTTATAATAAGGATCCTACTATTAAGGGTACTATACTAGGACCCCAAACCCTTTTCGTATTACGGCCCTTTATTGCCTCGCAGTTCCCAAGTCCGCGAAGCACTCCCAAAGGCCTTGTTTCAGAGGCCGTGGGAATCGGAAAACCTGCGGAGCCTCATTGACAGAGCCCTCCTGTTTAAAGCGCGGGCACTCTACGGATGCGAAAAGAATCCAATCTTGCTGCATGGAGCCATACTTGGGGCTTTGGCTGTCAGGGCTGAGCTCAAGGGGACCTTTGGGGGTGAGACCCGGGTTTGGCTTCGAGATTGAGGACTTGGGATCAAGTCCTCGCCAGAAATGCCTGCGGCAGCTCCTCGAGCAGAGGAGCCTCAGAGGTCATATGACAGTAGAAAAACGGGGCTCCTCATAGCAACGGAAATCGGATTGCCTGAGCATGTGTGCATGTGTTGCAGTCGTAGAATCCATCCTCCCAGTCCTAATCCCAATTTTAGCCAAAGCTCGAGCTTCGCGTTTACTCGCCGGAATTTGGGACGAGAAAACCCAGAACCCGAAGCTGCCACGGGCTCTTCGAACGCCAGATCTCCTTTGGATGGATGACCTGAGGCAGGAAGGCAACAAACGTGTTCCTTGTGTTGCGTCGGGTCTAGGCTTAACTATGGGCAGATGGGCGTTCATAGATTCATAGGCCTTTCTTGAATAGATAGAAGACCTAAGGGGAAATCGCAGCCCCACGCCACAGGCGCTGGTTCCAGAGAGCCCGCCACGGGCGCTGGATGCACAGCTCTCTCAGGAGGTGCCTCGGACAATAGGCTCCAGACTGTTGCTGATTTGGTTCCGCACCACTGCTTACAGAAGCAGCAACAAAGTTTGGCCATTGGTCTGGCAGGCTTTGTGCTCGAACCCTGCTGGACCCTACGGTAACGTAGGAGAAGATCATCAGAGCTTGTTTTCGTCAGGGGCAATTTATGCAGAAGCGTCTGTAGCTGACGTCTTCTGGTGGATCCTCTGTGGTGCAGCAAGAACTCCTTGACCTTTGTACTAGTTGGTGGCTTGAGGTTTAAGCTTGGGAGTTTGTGCTACAGAGGGTGCAAGAAGGGCACTGTACACTCAATCTCACAAAAGCTGCCTCTCCTCTTTACAAAAAAATCATATCAGGCCAGCAGAAGCACCAGGAATTTTCGTAGGAGGGGGTGCTGGTGCTGGGGCGGTGCCGGTGCGGGTGGGGGCGGTATGCGCGGGGCCGGTGGCGGCGGCTTGCCTTCGTCCTGTTGTTTGTAATGGTTACTGTTCTTGTTATTGTCACTATTGCTGCTACTGCTGCCGCTGCTGCTGAAACAGTAGACGTGACACCAATCTAGGGTTTGCACGGCGCAGAAAGAGAATTGGTTGTGGTGGGCGCATCGCACACAGCCTCATCCGGGAAGAAATCAAAAGCGACGATCCAAGAAGTTGTCCTGCTGTTCTCGCGAAGGATCAAGAGGAGGTTATGGGGCTTTGGAAGTAGCACTCTACTGCTTGAGGATCGAAAGGTCCCTGTAACATTGTAACCTGAAGCCTAGCTTCAGCCCCGAAGCTTCAGGAGGTAGCGCTGTTCAGCGAGGAGGCTGCCAGGCTCGTCTGTGACATTGGAGTTCGCAAGGGTTGGCTTGGAAGCCGTAAGGAGCCCTGTAGCTCTTACATGCAACCTTAAAGGAGCCCTAAAGGAACCCTAAACCCTAAACTTTTAAGGAGCCCCTGAAGCAAGGGGGATAGAGGATAGTTGAATGTGCACGAAGGCTTGCTGTTGAACCCGTTCCTTTACTCGAAACTCCAATCCGGATGTGCGGGCCCTTGTGTGGTTTCTGCATTGTCGTGAAGGTCTGTGAGGGAATTTGACTGGTCCTTTGCTGGAAGCTTCAAAGGCGTCTGGGCAGAGTTTTCTGCACACCTTAGGGGCAAGAGGGTTTAGGAGCTGAGGGTCTATTGAGTCTATTTCAGGGTTTAGAGCCCGGCAAGTAGGAAAGTGGGGTTTCTTAAAAGCTTCGGGAGTTTCGGCCAGGAACCAGCTGAAGGCGATCGAGGCTCGGAGACGACCTCCCGACCTCCACGAGGTCTCAGGGACTTCTCTGGTGTTTTTGGGGGGCTCTTGGGGCTTGAGGATCTTGTACTGTAACTTTTGGGGGGGTTGTCAAGTGGGGAATGGCAGTGTTTGTAAATGGATGCCTTGGGTGTTGAGCATGCTTAATCACACCACGGTTTGGGCACCACCCACCGACACACCAAACATCGTGCCAGCGTGGCAAGCCTTCTCTTTTACCACAGCCAGCCTTTGCCACGCTCGGCGTGCCGATGGCAAAAAAAATGATTCGACTGCAAGCTAGGGGGGTCGACTTCAAGAAACAGAGAGTATAGTATAGCTATCATCTCGACCTCGTTCTTTCTCATAGCTCCTTGTGGCTGCCGGTGGGCGATCACTCCACGTCCGTCAAGCATGGCTTTTTTTCTTGGATTTGTCTCGTGACTTCATGTGTCATGTCGGATCCCGTTTAGGATTCGGGCGGTAGCCAGGGCGGAGACCGTACCAAGCAAGGGCGGGGCTTCCCGTTGGTATTGCCATTTAGATGAAGAGACTTTTAACTGCAGACCTGGACCTGTCCCCGGATGTGTGAGGATGACATGACAGGATCTTGCACACACACACACATGCACACATGGCAGTTGGATGCACGATAGCTTTTTTCACTTGCTTTGGCACTTGGTCTTGTGCATCAGAAAATGCTTTACCCCAGACCCAAACCCTCCAACTGGAGCGTTTGCCGATGCTTAAACATCCTGAGCATGCAGGCATGAGTATGTGGTGAGATGTCGCTGGCCCTCTTGAACGTGTATGCGTAGCCGGTGATCCCAACAATACATGACCCTTTCCTGCGGACCTTGTCCCTCAGCGTCAAGATCATGCGGTGCCTTCCAGTTCTCCGTACATTTCTGGTGTCGAAAAAAGTGCATCATAGAATAGCAGCATGGATGGCTCCTCCGATCATGGTTTCACTTTTATAGTCGCTGTGGATCGAGGGCTGAACGTCAAAGTCCTTGCCATTGGGTAAGGGGTTTGTGCATCACCCTTGCAAACCACTAATCCCCCGAACACAAGCTCGTGATGGCAGGTCGTGTCTGTGCTTTCGCTCCTGCCGTTCACCGGGAGCAATCGCAGGACCTTTGTTTAGTAGGTGGGGATGCGGGATCTGCTTGTGACGATGCTGGCTGCGTTTCTGCGTAGAGGCTGATCATGCCCGCAACTTAGCTGAGAAGTACCGCGAGAAGATTGCACAGTTTGTCGATACTTCCCAAGTCTTCTCAACCTTTACGAGGCATGACTGAACGCAGGACGGGGACTCGAAGTGTTTGCGGTTTAGAAAAAAGCTGCATTTTTTCCGGCAAGGACCTGATAGCCCGGATGCAAAAAGCGCTTCTGGAACATCTGCAAGCTACTGGAACCTGGGAATTTAGAGCGGCATAAATGCAGTCATCCTTGGCTTCAGAACCGAATCCTAAACCCTGAACCCCAAGTCGTGCTCAAGTTTAGACGCTCACTCCGTTTTCCTGCCCGGGGAGACCGCCGATCCAAGCACCCAGGCCAATGACATGCGAAGATCGAACCTCACGAAATAGACTATTGCTGGCTCCTTGCTCAGCAGGTTCGTTTACGATACTGCGGAAGGAGTTTGTGTTCGAAAAATGATTAAGGTGACCTTGTCAAGGCAGCATTTCTCAAGTTCCTTAACAAGAACCCGGATTGCAGCCCAAGCCTAGGCATCCTTCGGCTAAGAATCCGACTTTGCGAGTGTCGGAGGAAACTGGAAAGGCAGCTCTTAAACTTCGCGCAGATGGACAAGCAGGTCGGCCCGTTTTGTCGATGTGTTTGTGTTTTTTGCGGGGGGTGGGGGTTGCTCTTGGAGGGGTGTTGCTTCAGTTGCGGCTTGTCACCTTTGTGAAGGGAGCGGGGAGGGGGAGGGAGGCCGAGAACCAGATGGAGCCAATGCAGTACAGGCAGAGGATCAGAAGTCTCCGGATGACAAGGCAGAGAGAGAGCGAGAGATCAGAAAGACTCAGAGCGAAAGCCCAGCATACGCAGAGCAAACACGCACAGAACAAAATCAGACAGTAACCAGAGCATGGTGAAAAAGGCTTGAGTCGCAGTAGTAGTAGTAGTAGTAGTAGTAGTAGTACTAGTACTAGTACTAGTACTAGTACTAGTAGTACTAGTAGTACTAGTAGCAGTAGCAGTAGTAGTAGTAGTAGCAGGAGTAGTAGTAGTAGTAGTAGTAGTAGTAGTAGTGGTCGTCGTCGTCGTAGTAGTGGTAGTAGCGGTAGTAGTGGTGGTAGTGGTGGTAGCAGTGGCAGTGGCAGTAGCAGTAGCAGTCGGTAGTAGTAGTAGTAGTAGTAGTAGGAGTAGTAAGCACCCCGGCTCAGCTGTGTCCCAATAGAGGGACACATTTTTGCTTGACTAGCTCTGCGTAGATGCCATGGAATGCAGAATCCCGTCGCTCGGCATTCAGGGGTATTCTGCTCTACTCTTATGTGCGCTGTTGGCGACCTTGCAAGGGNGAATCCCGTCGCTCGGCATTCAGGGGTATTCTGCTCTACTCTTATGTGCGCTGTTGGCGACCTTGCAAGGGATAAGCAACGGGGACCTCCTCTGCTCCTGTAAGGGGTCGTGCCGACGGGTTTTCTTGCAATGGTCCAGTTGGAGCCACTCTGCGGCCCCTCTGTGAACTACAGCCACATTTTCTTACTCAACTGGCAGACTCTGAAAACGACAAAGAGAGGGCTGCGGCTCCAGAGCACCTTGCAAAGGATAAGCAACGGGGACCTCTGCTCTAGCATGGGGACGTGCCGACGGAGCTTTGATGCAACGGTACAGCTGGCGCCGCTCAACGGCCCCTCCCTGATTCGCTCACCCAACGAGCAGACTTTGAAGACTACAAAGTGTGAGCTGCAAAGGATAAGCAACGCGGACCTCCTCTGCTCAGGCAAGGGGTCGTGCCGACGGAGCTTTCCTGCAACGGTACAGCTGGAACCACTCTGCGGCCTCTTTTTGAACTGCTGCTACCTTCGCTCACATCACGGGGAAACCGTGAAGTCGACAAAGAGTGAGCTGCAGCTGCAAGAGTGCCCTGCAAAGGATAAGCAACGGGGACCCCCTCTGTCTCTTTGACAAGGGGCCGTGCCGACGGAGCTTTGATGCAGGCCTACAGTACGCCCAGCTCGCCCTACATGGGCCACAAGTNAAGCAACGGGGACCCCCTCTGTCTCTTTGACAAGGGGCCGTGCCGACGGAGCTTTGATGCAGGCCTACAGTACGCCCAGCTCGCCCTACATGGGCCACAAGTTGACAGGTGTGCTGTTTGCAGGCCATACGCCACGGGACATCTAAGCAAAGCTAGTCATTCGCAGTGCCGGCCCGGTCCCAGGTCCGGGGTGAGTTCCTGGCTGAGAACCTTGTTTACTGCTAATCTGTTTACCAGGACTCATGGTGTGAGGGTGCCAGCTCTTTCCGCTGGAGCTGGGGGATCGTCGTGTAAGTAGGTGCGACAAGGTGTCGTTCACGACTTCGTTCCGGAGATCCAGGCACTATTTTTAGGTAACCAGGTCCTACTCACGCCTGTTGAAGCCAACTGTCAAACGCGTTCTCGCGTGAGCTTGTTGCAGACACTGAGCTCCTTTCGTTACTTTCAGATACCCGATGAGTGTCTAGCTGCAGATCATCACTACCTTGTCCCGAATGCTGATCGAAAGCTAACCTACCCCATCCTGGGATGGGATGGCCCGCACTGGGTCCCGGCCCCACGTATGCTTCGAGATGTGGTTTGGATTTTGACGCATGCGTCCCTCCAGGTCACAGTTAGTAAGTGCGAGAAAGCTGTGTTCCGGCGATGCTCTGCAGCCTGACCTCTCTTGGGTGCTGAAATCTCTGGAGTGAGCCTAGTGGCGCCGTTGACGGNACTGTCTGAGGTCTAGTGTGCCATTTTTGGCCACTGTGTACATGCTTCTGCAACCAGCCGTGTTAGCACACGATGCATTGCGTCGTTTGTGCTCCGTGATGACTTTGGCAGTATGAGCAGTTTTGGTTTTCTAATTGTACATTTGTTGATTGTACAGTTGGTATCCACCGTTCGCATACCTAGTCAGTAAGAGCGAGAACGCTGGGTCTTGCGAATGCGCTGGGTAGGCCTCGAGTTTGCAGCTATTCGTAGCGGAACTCGACCTTGTCCATGTGGTTTAGTGCTCTCGAAGCACCGGTGCAATGCACTGCCACTAGCCTGAGCGCCAGGCTGAGCAACCGGCTGCGATTGGAATGAATGAAATAGTAGGAGTAGTAGTAGTAGTAGTAGTAGTAGTAGTAGTAGTAGGAGTAGGAGTAGGAGTAGGATTAGGAGTAGTAGTAGTAGTAGTAGCAAAAGTAGTAGTGGTAGTAGTAGTAGTAGCAGCAGTAGGAGCGGCAGCAGGAGTAGTAGTAGGAGTAGTAGTAGTAGCAGCGAAGTGGTAGTAGAAGTCGTAGTCGTCGTAGTATAGTAGTAGAAGGAGTCGGAGTCGGAGTCACGTGGCACGGATGCGGACAGTATAGTTGCCTGTGTGCCTGCATGCCTGAATGCAGCTGATGTTTCGAGACCGACAGAGACACAGATTCAACTCAACTGATGATAGCTACCTGTCAACTGCGTGAGCATCGCATCTTCGGGTCTCTCTTGCTTCAACTCTGAGCTGCAAAATCCCAGTTTCAAGGAAGTTTCAGGAAAGAAGCACCTCAACGGCTAGGATCCCAGACCCCGCGCCCGAAATCATGAGCCGGACTCAGGACCAAACTTAGCCAGAGGTCTAGCACTTGAAATCCCGAGCCTTCGAATGAGGACCACATGAAACGGCTCGACTGCGCTTTCAAGCCCACGTCTGTTCTTAAGGGCTCAAGTTGTAAATATTCCGGTTTTGTATTCCAGGTATTTCCAGGTGCAAGGTGTAGGGTTGAAGTGTAGGGTAGGTTACAACTGCATGACAGGCGTCTGACCAATACTATTTTGGGGGCTCCTTATTATAATTATAGTATAATGGGCCCCCAAACCCTGGTCTAATCATTAAGGCCCCTATATAAGGTTACAAGCTGCATGACAGGCATCGAACCCGGTGTTCCTGCTTGCCAACACGATCGTGGCAGGTTTCGCGAAGAAGACGGAGGCTCCAGGGGAGTCCTCCCCCTGCAAACCCGTGCAAAATCTGTAAAGCCTTCCCGAACAAAAAAGCAACACGTTGATAAATTTCTGCATAACCGCCTAGAAAACCAAACTATGTTTCTCCCAATCTGACAGCTTCCGTGGTTAGATTAACCAGACTGGACATGCACATCATGGATACGCATATGCAAAATGCCTGGACGGTCAGCAAAAGCTAGCCGACTGCTTTGTTGGTCACATAGTGACGGACTGATTTGTTGACAGCTGTGCTTACATCTTGATCGTTTGTTCATCGATTGTGTGTTGCTTGTAGGATGCTTCCGTCTGTTTTGCTTCGATAGGTACGCAGGGCGTTTAGACACGGATCCAAGGGCCAGAAGCCCTCGCCGGCAAAAGTGTCCCGTGCGGATATTTGAACGCCACTTCCCAAAAACACTTCTCGAGCCAAGCCCACGGTTACTTCTGCGGACCTGCATTCTTCAATGGACCTGAGTTTAAAGAATTTCGGGGGGCTTCTCGTATCACTTTCTAGGACGGCAAGATCAGGGCCTTCGATTTCTTCCTGGCCGATCTCAAGGCCTGGCCTGGCTTTTGATATGAGTCATAGTAGAACACATGCTACTGTACTATTACTATACTAGTATATCATTAGTAAGAAATGAAATAGTTCTTCTGATGTCAGGATGGATTGACTAGGTTTAAGGCTGTACACAATGTTGGGATTTCAGGTCCGTCGAAAGAGAGTGGCCAAGTTTGTCTAGGGCTCGGGCTAAAGACGTAAACACTGAAATAGCCTCAAAAAATTTAAGCACGTTGTTTAAAGTTGTTTGCTGCCACAGTGCCTGGTTCAGTGTTTTCTGAAACATACCATCTGGGACAGTTCCAAAGTCACGGGAAGGCAACGCGTGCAGCCACTTGGAGTTCAGGTTTCGGGTTGTAGCCCTGGTCTTGGTTGCAGGAGCCAGGACTATTGACTCATTATAGGGGCCATTACACTATAATGATAGTAAGGAACCCCAGAAGAATGTAGGTAATTATTGAGGCCCCTATATTAGCAAGGCTGTTCGGACCTCGACGAGGCTGCGGGTCTCTGATTTCAGGCGTAGTGGTGGCTGAAGACAGAGGCACCAGCACGAACGCCCGCACCTGTGCTGTCTTCAGTGTTCTGTTCCCACACTCATCCTTGTATTGCTGCAGTTTAAAGTTGACTAACCCCTGGTTGATTAGTTAGGTTGCTTTACGCTTGGAAAGACATGCACTTCTTCCCGCTTACGAGTCGGCGTCAGGGGCGCGGGGCTGCTTGCAGAACTGGTTGCGAGTTTTCTCATTCTGTCCACTTTGTCCCCTCACGGAAGGCATTGACCCAGAAAGTAGGTTTCTCGGAATCGGGGGAACTTATTGCAGAGTTTTGAAAGGACCTCGCTTCTCAACCATCAGTCATCGAAAAGGCGCGCAAGACAGCTGAGTACAGCATGGTCGCCTGTTCAATGGAGCTGACACCCTGCCATGTAATCCCAAACGCGGTAATACGACATTGTGCTACATATGCTGCATGCTGTTATACTGTAGTACCAACTTCCATTCATTCACTATACTCCAATTTTGGTTTGAACCCCGAACACCCACCCATGAGGTCATGCAGCAGCTCTGGCCCTTCGGATGCAATCATGCCGTGTGATGTAGCAGATAGAAGCAACGAGCTTCAAAGGCTGCCATCTGTACATTCTTACCATACAAACGAGCATTGCAAACCTAGCAACACCGCGAGCAGTCGTCGCAAGACCAGTAAGGTAGTCAGGATGGTTCATGAAGATCTGCTGTGAGAAGAAATAGCTGTCGCAACGAACGATGCAAAAAACAGAAAGGCGGCATTTGTGACCTCAGATTGCGGCTGCAACAAATTCTGACCATAATGTCGGATCTCTCGTATCATTGAGGGTGCTTCGGGCTGATATCATTAAGGGGCCTCCAATCGGATCAAGGTTCAAGGGCAGAAGGCCTTGGGGAGTTGAAAGGTCCCACACCTGGCAGATACTGTACTGGCTGAGGGTTCCTTTTGAAAGCAATACTATATGGGAGTTTCCGAAAAGAGGGGACCCTAATATAGTACCCTAAATAGTAGGATCCTCATTATAAGGACCCTAGAATAAGGTACCCCAAATTTTCGGAAACTCCCATATAATGTATCCCAAGACCCGGTTCCGATCACAAGGGCCCTGATTAAGACGAATGCTCCGCGGAAGCCGAGAATTCACACCGTTGCTAAACCCTAGATTCACCCCCATAGAAACTCCTGACGTCAGCATGGAAAAAAGCCGACACAGACATGAAACGTAAATTCGCCAGTGCTACTTCCCTACCTGGACCGCCAAAGTGGCACAGAGTAAGCATCTCGAGACTCCAAAACAGTTCCATGTGCACTCGCATGTAGGGAAGGAGGCTTTGGGGGGGATGAGGGAGTTTCCCAAAAAAATAGGGGATCCTAATGTAGTACCCTGAACAGTAGGAACCTTATTATAAGGACCCCAAACCAAGGTTCCCCGAATTTTCGGAAACTCTAAACCCTAAACGGAGCCCATTAAAGGAACCCTTGTAGTACCCTTATAGTAACTCTTTAAAGGAACCCCTAAGGTACCCTAATTTTCGGAAACTCCCATGAGGATCCTGCCAGAGATTCCAAACCCTTTGCATGCTGCCAGGACATTCTGGAAAGATACGAAGGGAAGGCTGCGCAATTTCTACTCGATCCCACCGTGCTCGGTCTTCTACTTGCTGGAAAGGGCCACTGTGCCTGCACGAGTTGTGCTTGTACTTCAGGGTTTAGCTTGTCGTATTCTTGGTTGAGGGCAATCAGCCGGGTGTACGGAGTTCAGTCTTTAGCCTTTGGGGGTCAGGTTGCCCGCGCAAATATTAGTAGCATAGCAGTTCGCAAGCGGGTTTCGTTGTCGAGGATGTAAAGACATCCCGAAGGAGATACGGAGCGTTGGAGTTTGGCAGTTGCCCCTACTCCGCCATGGCTCCCTTTTTTAATCTTCCGGATTCTGCCGGCTTAAGCAAGGTGCCCTCGGCATGTTCAGTGCGTGCTATTGCCTGACAGAGTTTCCGAAAAAAGCCTTAGGCCCGAAGCCGTCAACAGGTCTCTGAAGGGATAATGCCTCATCGTGTTGCTTCCGACATAGTTATAGTTCGTCAAGCAGGGCATCAGGCCAGCATGCCCCCGTCACAGTATGTTTCCACAAATGCTTCCAACATTACAGGAGGAGTTGTAATGATGCTATCAACGATGGTCTTGCCAGTCCATCGTGTGCAGAAATCAGAAAGCTTCGACTCCAGCGTGTTTTTCCTGGGCAGAAGTGTGGAACTTGAGATCCTTAGATCTGGCACTGCTCTCTGCTAATCATACTTTGAGACCCCACTCTATTTTTTGGGATGACCCGTCGCTGCACTCTTGGGCCCAAAGGACAAACCGTCTCTGTTAATTACTAGGCATCCACTACACAACTCAATACAAACAGCACTATCCGGCAAGATAGGATTGAATCTGAAAGAACAACACTGGTCCTAAGTAGCTTGGTACATTTATGCTGTTTTCACTGAAGACACATGTGTTGGGTGTTGCTGTGGCTCGTGTCAGCTATGCAGCTACAAATCTTAGCTTTGTGGGTGATAGCATCTTCGTTCTGTGCATGGCACCTATTCCACGCACTTACCAGTGCCGCAGTTCGAGTGTTGGAGCTTTCAACAGATTTAAGCATGTATCTAGAAGGGTCAAAAGAACAGGTTGTATTGTTGAACATGCCTCCAGCAATCAACATGACTGCAGCAGCAACAACCAGCATGAAGAACAGCAACTTTTCTGCCTCGGAGTTCGGATTCGGGACTGGCAGATTTATGCGATCAGTCTCGGCCACTCAACGCTGTAGTCGTGGGTCGTCGGATCTGGAGATTCATTGATTCAAGTCTCAAAGCACATCAGGAGGTTGATCACGGAGGTGGAAATCTTCAGACTAATCAGAAATTGACCTTCCCAAGACCCCAGACCTGAACTCTCGAGCCGGTCTTCTGCAGGTGTGGGGAGCAAGATATATATATATATATATATATCACCATATATATATATATATTACTATTATTATTAGTATTATTATAAATATACATATATATATATATATAATTATATATAAGATAATGGGCGGCTTCAATCCGTAAGCAAGAGGCACGGGACAGTCCCCCGCCTTTCCCGTGAACCCAGGTCGTTGTGTGGGCATCTGTTTTGCTCACCCAGTTCAACAACACGCTGCTGTCGCTGTCTCAGCTGTTGACAGGTGTTGATCTTCGAACAAAAAACTTAGTAGCTGAGTGGATGCACTTTACATTTTTTGGGATAATATTACCCACTATAAAACTGAAAGACTTTTCGGGGCTTACGCACTCAGCAACTAAGAAAAGTCTCAAGCAAGAGCCCTAAACCCTGCACCCTATAGTCCGAGCTGCGAGGGTAATAATACCCATGTCCCGAGGCCACAGAGCTATCTGCACGTTGCGGCCTTAGAGGGTTCGGGTGTAGGCTCGGGGGGGTTAGGAGGTTCCGTCTTTGTTCTTGAAATGTCTGCTGAAAGTCGGGATTCCTCGAAGGTGGCTCTCGTTCTATTTAATGATGGCATGCCTTCGATCGTGGGCTTTTTGAGGAAAGCACCACTAGACTAGACCACAAACTAAGGCGTGTCGGAGGCATAGTTACAAATATTGTTCCTCAGGTTCCTCAATGTAACTATAACTATACAAAAGTATGCCCCAAAACCCTATTCTGATTACTAGGTCCCCAAAATACCAGGGATTGAAGTTTGCACTTTTTGTTGGCCCTTCCCTGGCTGCTTTGGCTTTTGGGCTGCCGGGCTCGAGGTTCGGATTCTGCTGTGGTTTGCGACGTGGGGGTTTCCGAAAATTAGGGGTACCTTATTTTGGAGTCCTTATAATAGGGATCCTACTATTTAGTGTACTATATTAGGGTCCCCTATTTTCGGAAACTCCCACGTTGCTCCAATATCCTCTTAGACGGGTGGTTGTCAAAATTATGGTCCCTTTTGGGCTTCTTAATATAATACGGCACGTAGTATTTAGGGTGCCCAAAAAGGGACCATGGTTTTGACAACTACCCATACAGGCTATGTTTGAACTACGTATTTAATGCAAGAGTTCAATCCTTTTTCGCAAGCCCATGCTCAACAGTTTGCGAGGCCCTATATTTTGGGATTAGGTTTCTCATCCCGGAAGTTAAGCCACGAACTTGGTGCTCGATAGACGTCTCAGAAAGAACAGCCAGATAAACACCTACCTACTAGTAGCTACATGCCGCACGAATGCTGTCTTATGTTCGGTCCTGAGTGCACCTGGGTTGCCATGTTTATGTGTATGTTACGTATTGCATTGCATGTTGTTTTCCGTGATCTACTGCGTCGGTTCCTGCTGTGTGGTGTCTTGTTCTGCTATGCCTGCTCTCTTGTTCGTTTCTTAAACTACCTTTTCGTGGGCTCGAGTCTTGGACATGAGGCATCTAGGTGGCAAAGAGGGATGTCGGAGCCCTACAGTGAGCCCAAACTTTGAGTCTGCCGCAGCTCGAAACATAGTCTAGTGTTGAAGCCGAAGTGTCCTGTCACTAGGCTGCTTGAGCCTTCAATTGAGAAGCGCAGCCTGACCCCTCAAGCCCGCGTTTAGGATCTGCAACTCGCTTTCAGGCTCACATCACCGGAGCAGAGGAGCTCTTGCACCTCGGCTGAGATGCTCAGGACTAGCAGCCGATATCAAAGTAAGCGCTGCTCGTCGTTGCTGTCCCGTTGTGCCTCTAGGGCGACGAGTGCAGCAGCAGCAGTGACAAGACCACCGCTACCGCCACCTCGCTAAACAGACTGTCAATGCAACAGCGTGGTGTAGGTGTTGCAAGAGGAGAACTCGTTCCACATGGTGAGCACGTTTACAAGCCTTGTTGGGTGCTTCCTCTTGCGTTTGGAGGTCTGCCTGAAACCCTGACCATTTTTAAATGCGCAGTGCTTGCGCTTGTGCTTAATCAGCTTAACAATCTGCAGACTGTGTGCCAGGTTGTCAACTCCCGCCAATGCACCCTCAGTCCCTAAGACCCGGGAAACCTCGGAACCTCCCCAAGCCGAGCTCGAGCCTCGAAGACGGAGACGGAAAGGCAAGAAGTGGCATCTGCTGGAGCAAAGGCCGTACGGTGCAATCTGGTCTGTTTGCAGGAACTTCTCTTTCCAGGGTCAGGTGGACCGCTGTGGCTTCAGGCTTATGATGTCTGATGTTCGCGGTGGCTGCGTCAGGGTTTGAAGACCGTAGATACGAAGCCTCGTTGGAAGGCCTGACGTTTCCTTGACGCTAGTCAGACCCGACAACCAACTCGAGAAGCAACTGGAGCTCCGAGTGCGAAGCGTGGAGTATGTGGTACACTTAAGCCCAAGCATTCCTAAGCTATCCTAATCGCAAAGTGCAATCGGCAAAAGCGGGCTCAAGTACTATAGGGCTCTGAATAACTAGTAGTATGACTCCCTTCTGGCCCCGAGGCAGCTATAGTCGAATATGCCCTCAAAACCCCAGTCTAGTAGTTATTGAGGCCCGTGTATCATGTCGTAACTACTTCTCAAGGCATAATTTTCCAAGTTCGCACTCCTGAGCTCAAAAGCCTAAAGCCCCTGAGCTAAAAGTCTCTTCTTTCGGTGTTTATAGATGGTTGTACGGGGGCCTTAACATTTTCAATAGGGTTGTGTGTTATAATGGTATAGTAAAGTTATAGAAAGGCTATTGGGGATAAGATGCTCCGGCCGTGTTCCGTTTTGCTTCAGTTCTATCGATTGCATGCGCCCCAACGAAGGTGGCGGCAGAGTGGCGTCCAACTGCGTTGAACGCCCTGAAACACGTCGCACCTCGTCACCGATAGCTTGCTGGAAGAATCGTGTGCGTTCAAATCAGCAGGAATGTATATATGTATGTCGTATTATTCGATTAAGTATACACGGCAGTCCATTTGGCCGAAGGATTTGTCGGTTCATTGGCTGGTCGTGTTTTCTGAACTTGTTTTCGTGCTTCTTTGTCTGACTGTCTGACTGAAATGCCTTGACTGACTGTGTGTGTGTATATATATATACATATATACATATATACATATATATCTATATCTATATATGTGTGTCTCTGTGTGTGTTTGTGTCTGTGTCTGTGTTTGTGTGCGTGCGTTTGTTGGTACAGAGATATGTATGTATGTATCTATGTATGTCCGTAGGTATACATGTATGTCTACACACACCCATACATGCATCCGCGTGTTGCATGCGCATAGGCATGCTCACATGCTTGCACGCCTTTGCAGCTTTTTTTGCTGAATGAGAGGCCGGGAAGCATAAGCTCATCAGTACGTCGAGTCCTAGCAGGATGTCCCTATGTTCAGCCGCCCTCACAAACCCGGCAACGGTAGCTTCCGCAAACGAGACTAGCGCCAAACCCACAGTACTCAAACACTCAACACCCTTCTCGAGCGCATAAACCATGAAACCTGCCAATTGGAAGTGACATCCTAAGCTGAAGCACAACGTGAGTCTTAAGTTCCCAGGCCAGAACCGCAAGTCTCATCTCTACGAGTTGACACCTCGTAAATTGAAGGCCTGACAAATCACCAAGACTATTTCTTAATTAGGCGACATTATACACCAAAACCCGGTTCCAATTAGTACCACCCCTATATGAGTTGGCAAGAGAGGTTTCGAGCGCATGCTATGAAACCTCGAAAACGAGATATGCACAGACAGAGCATTCCCTTTGAAGAATGCAGAATTCGACGTCATGGTTGAAAGCCAGTGTTCACAGTGGCAGCAAACCGCTTTGGGTTCTCCTTTTGGGTTCTCCTTGCAGCTAGATTACGAGATCCAAAATCAGAACTTCATTTGTGTCTCATATGCATGAAACACTGCTTCGGAAGTGTCTAACAAAATGCTTCGATATGCCGTTTGCTGGCTGTTCGGTGTCTGGTCTAGCCTGCACTCCACAAAGCCAGGAAAACACATCTCATGGTCTTTGAATCTCCGCAAAACTCAGAAGTGCGAAGGTGGAGTTTGTGGTCGCCTTCCTGTACTGGGACCACAGTCTTTACGAGTGGTTGGACAAGACGAAGGTGCGGAGAGCAAGTGTTCGGTATGTGCAAACGGTAAGCTTCGCCACAAGACTTTCTTTTTCTAGAAGCCAGGTAGGGCAGATAGTATGTGTATTCATGCGCTCCGTGTTTGGTATTACAACCATTGAAGGTCTGTTGGCCCGGCTCAGGGATTGGAAGTTGAGGAAAGTGGCTTCACACCAGGGTCTTTGCTTCTGATAGTGCAGACTCTCATATTTCGGACCTTATGGTTTCGTCAAGCTAGTCGTGGATGGTGTTAAGTTCCTGGGCCTCCAGGGTAGATTCCGCACAAGACAAGGCCTCCTACGGAGAGTCCGTGTTGCGGCTGTATGTCCTCGTCTTGGCTGCCAGCGCAAACGATGAGGAAGCGGGAGCCCTCAGAAGCTCAGGGTCGGGCTTCCAAGAATTCCTAGGGCCTATGCCCTTGCTATCCGTTGCTTCATGGTTCTGAAATACGAGCCTCTTCTCAACACATGCAGTAGCAAGAAGCCGCAGTTGTCTAACAAATCGGGGACTTCGAGAGGAAAGTTTAAGCAAAGATGAATGCTTGTCAGTGCCCGACCAGCAGTATCTGGAGCAATCAGCTTGATCATGACCATGCTGTATATCACTCCACACATGCGAGGGGAGCGATCGCACCAGGGCGAGCCGCGCGGCTGGTTTAAAGTTCTTTGGAAAAACCGATGCACACCAACTTGTAAGCAATATCAGGTTGTCAGCAGACATGTGTAAGAAGCACAGTGCCCTTACGTTGGTGAAAAGAGTCTTGATACTTTGTCTCCGGCTGCTTGCCTTTGCATACAGACCGGAATAAACCGGGCAGAAGGGCCCGGTAAACAGCGAGAGCAGCTGTCGCGCCGATGGCAACGAGGAATAGCTGAGGACCTGCACCAGAGACCTAATGATGCAAAAGCAAAGGCGCCCGGCTGCGGCATGTGGGGAGCTGCTTTGCAGAAGACGACATACGGGGCCGGACGGTATTGGGGAGACGCTGGGATTCTGGAGCAGACCACTGACTCCGAAGATGAGGACCAGGAGGGGCTGGAGGATGAGAGCATCAGCGCCTACCTCATGGAAGGATACCTGGAAGAGGGCCGGCGTAGACTCGGTCAGCACCTGACGGATACGCAGCTCTTGGACGAAGCTGCCTTGTCTCGATGTCCTCCGCCGTCACCGACCAGCGAAGCCTCCCAGAAACGTCGTGCGCCTGATGCAGGGCCGCTTTCCTTCAGACACAGGGCAAGCTCAGCCATGCCAGGACCTCGGGACCTAAATCTTTATCTGCTCCAAGAGGCTTCAGTTCCGTGCCGGAAATTGTGTGGTTGTGTGGGCCCCCTGCAGGACACTTTCGCCCGGCGGCCCTGGGAGGTTTCGCGAACACCGCGGACAAAGTGAGCCTCAGGCTGAACAAAGACCTGGCAGCCACTGGGCAGCCTCAGGGCGACCGGGGACCTGGGGTTCGGGGTTCTGGTTTCGAACCCCCTTAAGTTACATACAGCCATGCCGAAGTAATTTGTTCAACCATACTTTCACTCATATCGTTATCGTATCCTTCGGTTCCATACGACAGTCTTCAGAGTTATGGCTGCTGATCAACACTACTCTCCCTGCACAAGGCGAAGTGGACCGCAAAGGAAGTTCTTCAAATGACCGGCAAGCACTTGGGCCAGTTCGATCCTGTAAATGCCATCATGGCCTTGCACCGAGCACCTAGGCCTAAGTTTGCGGGAACCGTTTCCCTTCTTTAATGGAAGCATATCTTCCAAGTGTTGTCAAGCTCCTTTGGATACTGAGAGTCATGTGTGATACAGCAGCAAAAGGTTGAGTTAGAGTTTGTAAGGTCGGTCGCAGCATGGACCGCGGGGAGGTGCAATCAGAAGCGAGTTTGCGCGTGACGTTGCGCCTTATCTGGTCTTCGGGTTTGTCGCATCTCTTAAATGTTTGTGTGTAGGTTTTCATTTTTCTGCATTTGGGTTGGCGGATTGCGGTGAAATCCTATGCTAAAGCTGGCTTAGCTTTCGTACCCAGGTTAAGTCGAAATCTCGATAGTAGAGATGTAAGCAGCCCCGACATCATTCTAGACCTATTCAGTTTCAACCTGCTCGAAAAACTTAGCCGTGTAACCAAGGTCTAAAGTCCCCACCTTTCCTGGTGTTCCGTCGGACTGCTTGAGCGCTTACTCCATCTGTTGGCATGCTATGCTTGCTGTCGGACTCCAGGAACGCTCTGGTGGACAAGGTAACCAGCATCGTGCATGAGGCCAACATGATCTGAGTTTCTGGAAAATTAGGAACTCTTTGGTACTATGTGGGGCTGGTATGCAAGAACGGATTCGCGAGGACTCATTGTGGCCAGTGGCCACCAAAGTTTGGAATGTAGAGCGTTGGGACAAGGGGGTGACTGAAACGGGGCCGAGGAAGACGGGTTCTTCCTCGGCTTGGGGGTTTCAGGCTCTTGTCTTGAGGACGTTGACGCCGCTGTGTAGCGAGAGCCCCGGTCATCTGTGCAAAAATGTAGGAAAGCCATGGCTTCCCAGCAAGGTATAAGGTTTTGGTTTTCTGCCACCGTGAACACCAACTGCAAAGACCCTGAACTCAAAACTCTTTCGACCCTGCCGGACCCTACCCTCAAAACCAGAGAACTGCCACCGGAAGACACGCAAAAGCATCCTGGAAGAACGCACGAAAAACGGCAAGTAAGAATGCTGTTCCTGAGTCAGCGGCACATACTTCCACAGTTTCAGATTTTTCAGGACATCGAATGAGAAAACCCAATATGTCAGCGCTCCAATCCCGAACCAAGGTTTGCTCGATAGTTCGAGGTGCTCATGTTGACCGTAACTGAGTTGACGGAGGTGTCTTCAAACGGGGGGGGGGGTCCTCGTGTATGGCTTTTTGTTGTGATGAGGATCCAATGACTTGTGGCTTAGGTCTCCTCTTCTTGAAAAACCCAGTAGACCCTGTTTTGTCACGGCCTTTTCATGAAGCACGAAAATACAACAAAGAAAAAGTGCAAACAAAAGCAGACTTGCAGCCACATGGTGGTGCACCCCAGCCTTCGACCAAATCTGTTGACAAAAAACACCATCCCGAAGCAACACAAAACCATTCTGAAAACCTTTGCGGCAGCTTAGAAATCGGCGCAGAGGCCCACCATTACCATACCCTTCTCGAGAAAAGCCACACCACACAGGGAAGGTCTATCAAAACATGGACATAATTAGGCGCTCCTCACATGCCAATTTGGTTACCCGGCACCTCAAACGTCGGATTTACACCGGCAAAGTCTGAAGCATTGTCTGGGTTCTTTCTTGATCGGGATGCAAATTTGGCTAGCATAACAAGGAAGGCAAGTGATTAACCACATTACTGAGGTTAGTTCGAAATCTTAGCAAGAACCCGCATGTGCCAGGAGGGATCGCAGCTGGAAGCAAAGGAGCTGGCAAAAACCTGCTGGGCTCTGGCCAAGCTGAGTATGAACTCGGCTCCTGTGATGGACCAGCTCTGGGGTGTCAGGGCTGAGTGGATAGATGTCCTGCCTTCGGGTTAGAAGGCTTGGGGTTTAGGTTCCCGGCGTCTAAGCTCAAGGCTCAGGGTTTGGATTAGCACGCGAAGATCACGGGTGTAGGACGTTCAGAGATGGCGGTGTTAGATACATGGCCGGTAGGGCTTGGAAACAGTTTGCGGAATTCGAAGTTCAAGGGCCAAGGTAAGGTTTCACGGTAACCACTCCACAACTCGTGTTCAGCATTTGGCCTTAAGAGCGGCCGGTGTCCGGCCTCGTTGTTTTCACGAATATAAGGGCTTGAATAAATAGAATCGGGTTTGGGAGGTGTGACGTCCTATAAGCATGTTGGGACCGCTAGGGAATATGGTTCAAAATGACTAGCTACTCAAACCACCAAATCAAACTGTTTTTCCGCGCCAAGAGTTGATTTGGGTCGCTGCCATACCATGAAACCACCTATCTGTCCCACCCTGTATTAGCAGCTGCACACGCCTTGAAATAGATCACGCTTCTAGCTGAACTGAAAGCCCTGAGTAGAGTTTAGGGCCAGCCAGGGTACAGTGTGAAGCCAAAGTCCCGGGCCTTCACCTCCCAAGCTTCAAGCGTAAGCAAATTCGAGTGCGGGCTTTTGGGCGTCACCCCGAGCTGCATTGGGCTCACCCAGCGAATGAACAAGCCCTGCGAGGGTTAAACCCCTCAGGTACATAGAAAACTACTCCCAAACCCTAAGTGCAGGAAGTCGTCACCGATCAGCTGTCGCAGAGGGCTGCCGAGTTGGATGGCCATGGGTTGTCCAATGCCGTTTGGGGCTTCGCCACCATTCGCCTGGGTGGGATGCCGAAAAGCTGAAACTATACTCGGTCATGCTGTAAGGCAGAAGGCTCAAGAATCTACGCCAAAGCCCCTAAACCTCCTTAAACGCCAAAGTCCACAGGTGACCAACGACTGGTGCAGGCCGTAGCTGGGGAAGCACTGCTGCGAGTATCGGAGTTCGGCACGCAGGGACTTTCGAACTGCGCTTGGGCATTAGCAAAGCTTCTCGGAGATGTTACTCTAGGTTGTTCAGTGGCACACTGCTTTGTTTTATGTTTCTGAGTCTCACCATAACCTTGAACTATAGATATGTGTACGTTTTAGGGTGTCGCTGTGGCGTTTTGGTGTTTAGGATGTTCACGGGATGTTCGTTTCTTGGGGTTGCGGGTTGGGTCTTCTCGTGTTTAAATCAGAAACCGATTGAGAGGGCATTCAAAAGCAGGGACATGGAATAGATGGTGTCTGATTCAGCAAAGAGCTTCGTACACCGAGTGTAGGATTCGTTTGTTTCTGTGCTCACTGGTGCCCGTCTATGCTCACGGCATCTAATCTAGCACAACTACGTGCGTTAGTATCATTGATTTATGCTGTGGATCGTTCCGTTTCCCCTGGCCCCCTCTCTCGCGATGCAATTTTGTCTGATTCCTATCAGGCTGTTATAAGTTGGGCACTGAGTCTTCAGGGCCCACCTGGCGTGGTTAGGGACGCACCACGAAAGCTATGTTAAATCCGCAGGACCTACGCCTTAAGTTGCCTTAAGGGTGCCCTTTTGCATGGTGCCGCTCGCTACGATTCAGGATAAAGCGACTCCACTGCCGATCAGCCTTGCAGTAGAAAACGTCTATGCACTGCAAAAGCGCAGCAGTAGCAAGGGGCCTACACAATTCGAGTAAGGTACTACGCGGATGCTTAGGGGTGATTGTGTGGTCGGTGTCACGCAGCAGCATGCAGGAGTAATGTTACGAACTTTTGCGACCCCTAAACCCTAAACCCAAATTGTCCGAGTGTGAGCGCCGAAACCCGAAAAGCATCACAGGCTATCCTACCACTCGCCGCAGCTTTTCTCGCTCTTCGCAGAGCGAGCGCTGCACAGCGTCGCGGATTTTGATCCGCAGGGCCTCGCGAACATGACCTGGGCTTTTGCAACTCGGTCACTAGGGTTTGGGGTCTCGGTTTACCTTCGGGTTTGCGGCTAGGCCCTGGACACGTGAAGATCCGACCCTCAACCCTGCCAAAATCTCAACCCTAAGTACAACCGTCTTGAGTGACTCCTTGTAACACCAGGGCAGGGAACACAAACCTCGAAAGGAGGCTGGTAACCAGTTTTGGGCGATCTCGAGTCGGTGTCCTCTGTGGCCCTAGCTTCTGTTCGTGGTGTGCAAGTCATAGCCGACTCGAGTGAGCTGCTCATGTAGTCAATGCGAACCGAGAGACCTCGTCTGGCTTGTCCGAGTTGTGAGAGCATAAACCCCAACCTCTGTGAAACAACCTGGTTGGTTGATAAGAACCCCAACCTCAAACCCAAAACGATCTGCAAGGAGCCCAAACCCAAGCGTCTAAGCCCCAGGCCCCTCCACCCTGAGGACCCTAAGCCCCCTAAGCCCCCCTACGCTTAAACCAGCCCTGTTCCAGGCAACCCTGGCCTTCCAACATGCGAAGTTCACCGACGTCATCGCTCGGGAGATGCTTCTGGGCATCTCACGGCGGCTCGGCACGGCAGCCGTACAGGGGGTCCCTTACGGTTTCAGGGATCACTTCGAGTTCCTATACGGGGTACTACAACAGAAGTCGGTGGGGGTCTAGTGGTCAGAATAGGGTTTTGGAGTATGTTGAGTTATCTCGGGACTGCGAGGGGAAATGGGAAATGGTGAAAAAACATTCAGTTCATAGAAATACCGGATGTTGCAACCTAGAAAACAGGGTTCGAAATTGTTGAAAGCCAAAAGTAAAATATCAGGAGACTTAGTAAGTACGGGTAAATGTAAGGTCGCCATGTTGAGAACTACCTGTCACCGCAATGAATGTACTAATGACTTTAGTTTTACCTTCCCACAAAACTTAAACCAGCAAGAATTTTAGATCTGTTTTGGTGGGGAGCCCAAAATCCTAGGCTCAAAGCCTAATCCGTGAACCCAGGTGGTCCTCCCAGCACATTGGCAATACCACCTGGTCCTTCGCCAAGCTCCGCGTCTATGCTCCGCGGGTTTACTCTGCCATCTCCACAGAGGCACCGCTGAACCGTTGACTCGAAGGGTTCAGAGCTTGGGGCTTACGGTTTTTAGGGCTCAGGATATATGGCTCAAATTTATGCAGTTAAGCGGTTTGAAGCTCCATCCTGACCCAAATCAAAGTCCCACGTCCGAAATCTGCCAGGTACTTCACACTCTGCCGTCCTGGAATGCGCAAGGTCTTTCCAACGTGGCTTCTAAGATCCGAACTTTGGGTGCAGGGTCCAACGGGAGTCCCAAGAGCCAGACTTGTGCTCTGGGTACAGTCTGCTATCCCTATACGGAATTAGACCAGGACTTGATGCAAATATTGAGGGAGTCGGAAAACTTTAGCCAGAATCATCATCTTCCCTGGCCCTGATCCCTTTCAACCTCCGGGCCCCGAAGCACGGTCACACAGCAAAGGTTTGGGCGTTTGCCAAGCTGGAGATACACCACCGGCCGTTCTTCGGCGCCCTCGCGGTCGACATAGCCGCGAAGGTACATCACTTCCAGCAGCAGAATTTAGTGAACGTGCTCTGGGCTTCTCGGATCAAATATCAAACCGAAAGATCCTGACGCTCCAGCCCAGAAAACACCCAGGCGTGAGAGCCGAAGTTATGCACGTGCCCCCCTTGTCTTGCTGGCGTTATTGAGAAGGGAGCCTACTTTGCAAAACTACCCTCATGTTCAAGACTTAGGCTTATGCGAAAGTTCACCAAGAAGAAGCGGATCTCTTTGCAGCTGCTGCTGCCAGTGTGCCTAGCCTTTCCTTGGTTGAAGGCACTAGGAAATGAGAGCCTAAAGCAGTAATTCAGCTAAAACCTCCGTAAAGCCGAAGAAGCCCCAAACGACAGCCCCTGAACCCAAAAAGCAAGCCCTGAACGGTTGACGCCCCTCGACCCTAAGACCTACATGGATCAACAACGTTAAAGTTGGTTCATCTGCTCGGCCAGAGTAGCACGTCTCAAGGGATGATGCAACGGAATAGGTTTTAGGGCTGGGGTTTAGGTTATACTGTTCTTTGGCTTTGGGTTTGACGTCAAGGTTTAAAGAATTTTCGGATGACCGAGGTTTGTCTCCAGGCGGCCACTTTCAATCCACAGCACTGCTCCAACACGCTTTGGGCTTTTGCATGCTTGCGACGTGGCGCAATCCAAGCTCTTTCTTGTTTGGGATGCCGGATTTCAATGTCGAATGCAAACCTTCGGTCCTGAACAGCAACTGCTGAGAGACCAGTCCTCCCAAGCCCCACATGCTCTAAGTGGCCAAGGACATGAACTGATGGTTGCTCTCTGGGTGGACTGTGGCCTCCAAACCCGACAGCCCCCGCGCAGTATACAAGTATTAGACTGGTGTGCAAAAGGAAAAGCGGCAGCTGTTCTCAATGTTACCTGCAAAAGCCGTTGCTGTCCGACTGAGTGTCACGGGTAAGGTGGGGCAGCTATAATGATCAAGCAGCGGCAATACTCATACTCACAATATCGCCAACTAATGCGACGGCCAGGCTCTTCGTCAACACCGTAGAATCACGAAAGAAGGGAAGAGGAATGATGATCGGAATTTCTCTGCTGATAGAACGACCAAAACCGTGATCGCAACGAGACGCCGGTCTAAGTCATCGTTGCGGTTTCATAGAGGGGGCTTGATGGGTTTGGGGGGTACAGTAATATATTACGAGGATACCATGGTCAGACCGGTATACCAGGCTTTAAAAGTTCTTCTGGTTTAAGATAGGTTTTCGTGTCGGGCTTTAGGTGTTTGTGGCTTTAGGCTTAGCGATGTGGTTTACTGCTTTGGGCGTAAGATTTTCGCGATGTGACTTCGCGTGTAGAGTTCAGGATGCCAAACTTCCGTGTTGGCCTGCTTATACAGATGTACCTGATGCAGGGGCCGAAATAATTGCCAAAACTATTTTGGGGTTCCTTATTATAACTGTATTGTATTAAATATACCCCCAGACCCTATTCTAATTATTAAGGCCCCGAGATTACTCGTAATCATTCCTTGCTGGGGAGTGGCGGGGAGGGGCGGCCGCCTGTATGTCACCAGCTATGGATTTCACCTTCTCAGTTTGTTCGGAGAATCCTGAATGATACCTTCACGCCAGACCATAGGCTCGAAACCACACGCCCAAGACTCTTGGTTTCAGGGCTTAGGTGGGGGCTAGAAAAGCTTTATAACTTTTTGGGGCCACTGTCAAGATCCCAAGAGCTAAAACCTGCACCCTCAGCTTGCATCCAGGTCGCTCTATGCCGAACCTGCATTGCAGGCAGTTTCGCGGAGGATTCAAAGAGACATTGGGAGCCCTGGCTTTGCTGAGCATCTGAAGTCTCGGGCTTCGCAGTTGGAGTTTGGGTTTTGGGGTTCACGGCATATGCAGGGTTTGGGGTCTGTGGGGCAATGCCCCCCAATACCCTAACATACTTGTGCCATGGCACGCCCCAGAGCCCTCGTCGAAATTGTCAAGGCCTCAATACTACAGAAACCTTCATAGCAACCCAGACCTCACAACACCCTGTGGTGGAAGTATGGTTATTATGCTGGTGATCTTGATTACAAGTATTCTTAGTCTCAAAGGCCCTAAAACCTCGGTGCCCAAAGGCCCCTTTTTTAAAGGACGTGAGCCGAAACTCGGAGGAGCTCCGAGGCTCAGGATATTGCCAACGTCCTTTGGGCTTGCGCCAAGCTGAGCTACAAGGACACCCGAAGAAGGCCCTGAGCTTTTCAGGCTTCAGGGCGTCGGGGTTTAGGATTTTAGGGCAGGGTTTCCAGGATCTCTCTAATTGAAGTCTTTGGGTGCAAGAACTATGCAGGTTCCAAATAGAGCCTGCTTTCGCTGGAACTCGACACTGAAAGAACTCAAAGGACTGGAATTCGAAATCCGTGACCCAAGTAGGCCATGGCCCCCCGGAATCCCTTTTTGTTTGGGGAGCGAGAGGACCCTGGCCTGCTGGAAGCCTTGCTACCTGAAGCCCCTTGGTGGCTTCTGCGGAGCGCAGCTTCGAGCTTCCACCCCTATATCCTTGTCTAGATGTCCAAAGCCTTAAACCATTTCCACGGAAATTGCAGGTTGTTGAGTTGCCGAGAGATTATGGGGCACTCGTCTCGAACCTTTTGCACTACAAATGCCTAGTCCCTCACCTTTCACCCTACAGAGCCCCGCCCATTGCCTTCGACTCGACTGCCTGTCTGTCTGTGTGTCTGCCTGCGTCGCTGGCTGTCTGCCTGGCTGTATGCATGCATGCTTGTAAGGATGTCATGCATGCTTGTAAGGATGTATGAATGTGCGAATGCACATATGTGCATTTGCATTTATTTATGTAGTTCTACCTGCATGTATGTGCGTATGTCATGTGTGTTTGGGTGTGTCTCGAGATGAATGTATGTCAATGAATGTGAATGTATGTCTGTGTACATGTAAGTATGCATGCATGTATGTATGCGTGTATGGGATTCAACAGAACGAAATCATGATGATGATGATGATGATGATGATGGTTTTGTTGGTGGTGATGGTGCTGCGGATAATGAAGACGATGACGATGATGATGATGGTCATGAGGGCGATGACACGGGTGATTGTGAAGCTGACGGCAAACACTCCTACAAGCAATTAAACAAGACACACATGCATGCATACATTCATACACGCATGCTTCGATGCGTGGTTGTCGTTGTCGTTTTAAAGCTGATATGTTTACATTTGGTTGGGCGTGAAGGTATCAGACTGTTCGTGTTCGCACCTGCGGCATTGATGGATGTCCTCGTGGCTTGCGCATGCAAAACAGGCAACCTTGCGACTGTATGTACGCGGGCATTCAAGTCTGCAGCTTCGCCCTTGCTTGTGCGCATCGTGTGCATGTACATGCATGTGTACACATGCAATGCAACCCTAAGCCGAATGCAGTTTTCCTTCAAGGCGAGAAAGAAGGCTGGCACCTTCCAACCACAGAATCTGTCGATCTCCGCCTTCTCTCTGGCCCAGCTCCGTGTCAGTGACCGGTCCACCCTGAGCCTTGGCGAGGTATGGCAACCCCAGATTCCAAGGACCCTTACCCCACGGCCCCGGCGCACAGCAAGCACAGGTCCTGAAGAACTGCTTTCGTGATCGTCTCAGGAAGTCGTTTGTGCACCGCACCCGTGCATGTTGAAGAATCTGGTGTTCAGGGTCACTTTGGGGGGGCCATGAGATTGGGCTTTCGAGTTTAAGCCTCCTACCCCAGTTTTCAGCGGAGCACAACCAGCAGGGAGTTGGTGGAAAAAGGAGTGGAACAGACTCGATCACCTTACTCCGCTGCTTAGTAACATCGGCTTGTTGAAGGATGAGCGGTGACCTTCCGTATGGATACCTGAGTGATTTGGAGCAATCCGACCCTCTAAAACCCACCACAGACCCGTGCAAAGCCCTTGAACGCTAAAGCTGAAAACCCTGGCCGGCAAAATTTGAAGTCCCTAAACCCCAAAAAAGGCCCAACACCCTACATTCACAGACTCTCAGCCGAACGATCCCTGTCACGGCTTCAGGAGCCGGTTGTTGGAGAACTCTGCTATGTGCGTAGGTGGGCAAGCAAGAGCAGTTGCAGGGTTCGGCTTGGCCTCAGCGGGTTTACACTTTTGAGTCGCAGCTTTCTTGCGGTATTGGGTTCAGGGGTTTGTCGAGCAATGTCCAAGAACCTGAAACAGGCTAGGCTTAGTCCAGTGGTTGTTCATAGTAGCCTGTCCAGGCAGGGTGACGATCAGTTTGGAGCTGCGTGTCAACACTGTGTAGCCTGTTGCATTGCAAAGTCTGCACTATACACACATACACACATGTGCATGTAAGTATGTTCGCACACGCGGATGAATGTATGTATGTATGTATGTATGTATGTGTGTGTGTGTGTGTCTGTATGTGTGTATGTATGTATGTGTGTATGTGTGTACGTATGTATGTATGTGTGTGCATATCATGGTATGTACCGTAGTAAGAAAATTAGTACGGTACAATATAATGCAATATTACAAAATGTAAGTTACAACGATATAAAGGCATATAAAAGCGCATAATCTGATACGACATAACACACAATGATGTGAGATAATACGGCATAAGGAAATTAAAGTGCAGCGCCGATTAAAGTACTGGCATGTAACATAATGTGGCGTGACTTGACGTATTGTAGTGTAATGTATGTTTGTATGTGTGCACTGTATGTATGTGATACGAAAGCTTGGTCGCCAGAAAACAAAAACACAAAGGCATAATAGTTGGCATAGGTAGCATGTGTGTATATATAGAGATACATAATTTCGCGTTTCAGTTTTGTAAAGTGGCAAAGCGCGCGGCAATTTCCGGTCGCGTCGGATCGGGCCGGGCCTCAGCACGGCGGGAGGGTGGTGATGAGTATAATCCCAACGGTTGTGAGGGTGGTGTTGGTGATAGTGGACGGGTGGTCGTGAGGATGATGACAGCTATGGTTTTGATGGTGGCTAGTGATGAAGATGACGATGGCGGCGAGAATGCTGAGAATGCTGTTGCTGATGATCCGCTTGTTACCTGACGACGCGGCTTGCGACTGCTGTGGCGGTCTTAACCGACAGCATCATGCACACTCGAGTTCCTGGTCTCGACTGCTTCCCCTCGCATCAGAGACGACCCTGCGGCTGCAGCCGCGAGCCGTTGTCGAGACCTCACCTGGCAACCTGCAAGCGTGGTTCACCTCGGACGCAACCTCGTCATGACAAGCGGCTGTGTACGTCACCACGGAGCTGGCCACTGTGGTTGGAGGTGCCGGCAGCACGGCGATGTGTCATCAGGGCCACATGCCAGGTAGTATCAATGACAAGCCTTTCGCGGGAATCAGGAAGCACTTCGCGTTTGGCGGTTTTGCAGTGTCTGAATGAAAAAGAATGTCTCGCAGTAACATCCGGTCCCAAAATCGCGGTGGAGGGCTGCAGAGGGGTGAAGGCATCTGCCCAGACTTTTTTGCTCACGAGACACTGCGACTACTACGACTGCTACTGCTACTGCTACTACTACTACGACTACGACGACGACTACTACTACTTATTATTATTATTGTAGTGATGATGATGTGGATTGGTCTTTGACGGTGGTGCAAGGACAAGGCCGTGGGGACAAGGCCAACAGGTTAGCCAACAAGACCACAGTCCCCACTCCACAGGGCGGGGAAGGGGACTCCACCCACTGGGCGGGGAGGGAGCAGCGGCAATATGCGCCTGTGCGTATACATATATGCATGTACACACACAGTTCGTCTATTTTTGCTATTTATATGTGTGTGTGATAACGCTCAACGGGGCAACATGTCAGTCATAGGTTTTATGTAGATATAAACATGTATATATATATATGTACATATGTATATCTCTCTCTCTCTCTCTCGCTCTGTCCCCCTACCTATCTAACCATATTGTTGTAACTAAAGGCAGACCCTTAAGAAGAACCTTTTCAACACCCCTAGACAGCCTTTATTACGAAGATCTTTAACCATAAACCAGAAGCCAGGCGAATTCGATGGACAGGGCCTGGCCAATCTCGGTCAAGCCATGGCGAAGAGTCTTGCCCGTCAAGGGCGCGGGCGTTTGGGTTTAAAACCTGTCTACACAGTCAACAGATGTCCCGTAAGGTTATTTCAAGGAGGCGTTCACACTGTTTTTAGCTAGGGTTTTGTCGCAGTTGTTCAATGACTTGCGGTTCAGCATTTGGGGTGGATGTTCTCGACTTTTGTGCGTAGCCAGGTTTGTGGTCTGCATGCTGCGAGAACATTTGCGACCTGGTGAGGGAGTCGCCGGGTCGATATATCCAGTTGAACAGGATCCCCAATTTCCTGAACGTCACAGCCCTTTAAACCCTCACAACGCCAAAGCGAAAATTCGCAGAGTCGTTGGCCTAAATATACCTTCCGAAAGCCCCAGAGCTGGCAATCCCAAATCTAAACGTCCCGGCTTTGGGGTTGAGGGTTTGCGGGACCTTCAAGATCAGAAAGTCTGGGCAACAGAGGAAGTTAAGAAGATGAACCATGACATAGAGGAAAGAGGAGAGACAACCGGCATGGCTTCGGTGAAGCTCTGCATCTTAGATTTGTCCTACCGAGGACCCAAGTCGTCCATGATGAGCTTCTATGCGTTCTGGTGTCTGAGTCGCTCAAAAGTGCATGGAAGTTTTCCTCTCAGGAGCAGTCGATACTGGCATGGGCCTTTTCCAGCCTGGCCGCCTTGCAAGACGGCGTAGAACAAGCGAAAAAGCGGCGTGTGCACCCAGATGGTTTTCAAGAATGGGACGTACCGAGAGTCACATGTTTCTTTCTCCCAAGTTTTTGCAAGTCTTGGTTTGCTCTAGCTGAGCAAACTGTAGTAATCGAGCATATTAGCCCAATCATGGTACAGTCTCCGTTGCTGCACATTCTCCACCAGCAGTCAGGGCCTAGCTTCGAGTAGGCAGCTTGAGTAACTGTCCCTGGATCTTGTAGATTCTACATGCGGGAATAGGAGGGTCATGCCAAGCGTGATGGTGACTTAGTGTTCCACTCTCATTCGGTTCGGGGCCCAAGGCTTCCAAAAGGATCCGGTTTTGCATGCGGCCGGTACAAGAAACCTCAACGTAATGTCGGGATTATAGGGGTCTGAATAATTACGAACATTGTCCTTGTAATCCTTGTATATGCAACCTGAAATCCTTATTTCCATTTAGCAAAGCCGCTATTCTACCCGTCAACGATGTTCCATACCTCCGGTTCTGGGCCGAGGCGAGGAAGTTCGCCTTCGAGCACTGGAACACCAAATTGAAGCTGGAGCTTTGTCAGCAAATGTGACATCGTGCAGGGACGCAACGTGTGTCCATGGTTTAGGGCCCAGCTTATCGAATTTGAGAGTAGCAGCAAGTAGCAATGATAGCAACAACAGGAAAAACAATGACAGCAATAGTTGCAATAATGATAACGAGAGCTGAGGGCGAAGAAGATCGATGGTTGAAGACGAAGCACTGACGAGGGCCCGGAATGGGAACATATCCAACTCGGAAGTGTTCCGACCGACGGGTAGCATAAAGGGCCTGAAGAGTTGGGGTTCCCGACTACATTGAGAGTAGAAAGCCAAGTGAAGCCTCTACAGGGCTTGCGGGTGTGTTTGCAGGTTTCCCGTGCAATGCAACTGCATCTAAGGACAAGAAGCTGCATCTCGGACGCAGACAGGGATAGCAGATTGCATTATGCAGCTTGCGCAACCAGCCCCAAACATGGCCGCATGCTCAACTCGAGTGCCGTCAACAAAACCCGACGGCCCCCTGAGCCATCGGAAGAGTGTCAAAACAAATCGCTTGTTGAGTATGTCGTGCTAAGTCGCTCTGAATCAGTGTCAGGCCCTGGTTGGGCTTTGTGCCTCAGCAGTATGTAATACAAGGGTGCACCGTATGCATGGTTACATGTGACATTCACCGGTCAACGGCAAGTACATTTCACCTAGTGGGTGTGGTTCCCCAGTGAAGCTGTCGGGCTGTACAGCATGTGGATCTGGGCCAAGAACTTCAGCACCGGTTGGGTACAACTGGGAAGTCCATGCAGCACGCAAAAATGGGATTCAACTTCAACCGTAACTGTTATGGACAAGGCGAGGAACGAGAGTAAAGCTCAATCTCCCAACCCCAGTCTATCAACTGCCTGCAGTAGCGAGGGCTTAGCAATACTTGAAAACCTGAGACGGTACATGTTGGCTGAAGCATGCATGTGAGGGAGGTGAGAACAGATGGCTGTTTGGAGCCATCCTCTTTCTCTAGGATACTTGTAGAAGGGAGCCCTGCATGAATAGTTCGGGTTTCTAGCTGTTTTGTATGATCCTCGTTTGCTAGGATCCATCTAAGAATTCAGAGGCCTTCAGAGTCAGCATCCCTGCCGTCTTAGGGACATCTTCCGCAAAGTCCGAGAGAAGGCAACTGCTGGGGTTCCTGATTCCTGATGCTTCCGGTACCTATCGCTGTGCAGCTGCATACGCATGACTTTGCCGTTTTCATTCACAGGGCTCGCGGTTTAGCAGGGTTCGTGCATTCATGAACAGAAGGATGGCGAAGGAGGTGTCTGTTTTCTGCATGTTCTATGTCCCTTTGCAGCTTTTTGCCTCAAAGGTCCGATGCGAGAGCCTGTTGAAGAGGTTTGAATTACGTGTTTCGTCCCTATATGCATATGCCATCTTTACACCGAAACCCTAGTCTGTCTGGTAAGCCCCCGATGTAGAATGGCGGTACGCTCCGCAGGGCTAGTCAGACAACAGGCACAAGTTTATTTCGGGTACATGTTCTTAGTAGCTGAGTGGATACACTTTACACTTTTTGGGGTAATGTTACCCACTACAAAACTGAAAGTGCACACTTTTTGGGGCTTATGAACTCAGCAATTCAGTGCTGTCTGAGGCTTCGAGGGTTTCGAGGCTTTGGGGTTCGGATTTAGGGTGTGTCGCATCTGCGGCTTGACGAAATTGCGCTTTGAGGCTTCGTTTTTCGCGGGTATGGTAGTGGCCTGTATGTGTCTCTATACATATATGTATAGAGAGAGAGAGAGCTTAGCGGCTAGTGTGGTGCATGCCCACACTGCGACAGCAGTGTTGCAAGATTCAACAGTCCACGGCCCGAAGACCTGGAAGAGGAAGCCCAAAACCCTAAACCTCGACGGATTCAGGAGAAGACCGATCTCCCGACTGCAATGCAAAGGCTGATGTGCCACCTTGCCTTTCCGAGTTTTGGTCGGTTGCAAGGTTGTCTCATTCAGTGTCGGTCCAAGAGTATACTTTTTTGTGTTTTTCGTGTGTTAAGATATAGCTGAGGGGTGCATAGACTGTGTATGTCTACCCAGCCACTTTATACTACTGCACCTACAAATATGGCTCTCGGGCTAATGTTTGTGGCTAGTGGAGTTTGCTCAAGGTAGAAAGTGTGCCGAGAGTTGCACATATACTGCTTTAGGAGCCACCCGCAAGAGGATGAGAGAAGTTGCAGATGACCACGTCTTCACTTGTAGTGGCTTGAAGCGCTTTGAGTTTAGGGTATAGGCTGTTCGTTTGTGCAGAGCCTTGGTGTCGCCTTTGTCCTTGCTATCTGGATCTCGAGATGTTGTTCCGAGGGGGATAGGGACAGCTTGTCGACTAGAAGCGTAATTATGAAGATTTCCGAAGCTTGGGGTCAGAGACTTTGAGAACCAGGCTTCCGAAGCTTAAAGTATAGTATAATATAGTAAAGTATAGTATAGTATAGTAGAATATATGATCTTATATTTCTCGCTCTTCTCCCTCTCTGAGAACCAAGGCTTCGACACGAGAGGAGGGCCCTGGCTCACTTGGGTGACCCGGCCGAGATTCATCACGGCTGACACTTCCTGTCTAGAACAGGGCTTCGGAGTACATGATATTCGAGATACTTGTCTAAAGGAATCATGTGTCATTCTGACATTGCCAGTCAGAAAAGCTGAGAAGGCTTTCCGCACTTCCCCGCGCCTGCATGACAGAGCGGAGCTCAACCTGCGGTCCGGAAGTCGAGCTCTAAATCTTTCGGGATCAGGGCTTCAGCCTTTGAAGGCTTAGGATTTAGGATAACCCGAGCCCGTCAGAATTCAGCACCAACTTCGCTTCGCCATGCTGAGGTCATGGCTTGGCAAAATGACATCCTCGCGAAGCAACTTGGATCGACCAGGGACCCATGCTTTCCGAACATGAGATTTTGGGCTTTGCTGTTTGCTTTCAGGGTGTCACGGTGTATGGTTTTGGATGGGCGGGCCCGTGCCGGCCGATCGGATCCTTTTTCGTTCGGGTTCTTGCCCGAAAGACTTGACCAATTCGAGACTGCAGCCGAAAAACGCTGAATCTTGTTCGTAAACACCCAGCCGAGCACGTTGCTGCGCGGCATTCAGAGTTTGCGGCTTCCTAAAAAAATCGCGAAACCAGAAAGAGGCAAAGACCACCAGATAACTCTGAGGTCTTGCCTTGCCAGTCCTTTCGAAAGTTCTACGGAAAAACTTTCACAGGTCTCGAACTTGAAGAAGCCTTCACAAGGAACCGCAGGTATCTGATACCCTCTGGTATCCATGCCGTGGTGCTGGTGTCATTTTCACGCGCCAGAGCTGCAAAGGCCTAAGCCAAACCTCCCTGAAGCCAGTTTTCGGTGCAACCAGGTTGGGGGATCCGTATGTGCGCCTTTTCCGACAGAGCACCAAGCATACTCGGCTGACGAGGACCGGCTAGCATGCTTAGCTTGTTTCAACCTTTTGAAACGTAGTGGAATTCACGCCGTAATTGCGTACTTCCTTCCGAAGCAAAGTGCACACCACTCTAGAAAAAGGCGATATTCGAGTGCAGACAAGCGCCCGGCACACGGCCAGAATCTAGCAAGTATACTACAGTAAGCCCCAACACCCTATTCTAACTATTCAAGACGCGATATCATAGAAACCTTGTAGGAACCCTTGCAGAACCAATTGAACGCCTGAAAGGAGCCATTAAGGCCCCCATATCATAGAACCCTTATAAATCCAGTTAAGCTACGGCATATTCCAGTTCTATTAGAGTATAGTGAATCGAGTTTTGCAGGACCCTCGACAGATACGAGCCCTTCCAGATGCCTCGCTGCTGGGATCGAAGTTGGACCTCACTCTTGAAAGGCACGAGAAAGTACCCCCCGATGAACAGAATATTAGAATTAGTCTTCTTATTACACTGATGTTATTCTTAGTATTGCAAAGGAACTTGTTCCCACCAAGAAGGACCCGTGAACAACTGGAACCTCACCCTGTAACAAGACATTTTTGCTGCTCCCCACCGTCCACCCGTCTCAGTGCCGATCGCGACTTCGCCAGAGATTCTGCTTCTCGGGTGTTGGACTTATCAGTACAGTAGAGGCTGGAAACTTGCGATTCGGGTTTACAGAAAGTGCAGACGAAGCTTGGAACCTTGATCTGTGTCTGATGCTGCTTCGCTTACATTCGTCTCTAGCTGCTAGCCTTACAAAACTTGGCTCAAGAAGATGCATCCAGAGCTTTGAGGTTTAGGGTTCGACTGCCCAGGTCTCAGGGCAAACGACACTGAGGACGGCACGTGGTGCTGAAGGGTTCTCAAAAGGTTACAAGGTTGGGGTTTCGATCTCTCCCGCTTTCTTTGTCTCCATCTTTCTCTCTCGCTCTTTGTTCCCGTCTCATACTTCCCTTTGTGCGAGTGCCTCTTTGATGTGTGTGTGTGTGTGAATCCGTCCGTGCAAGTGCGCATGCGCACGTTTGAATTCAGTCAACGAGTTTCATTTGCGTGTCAGAACGTGTACAGCTCAAACTGGAAACATCAAAAATATTCAGCTGTTGCTGAGATTGCAGGAGCCATGATGCCCAAGCCTTATTAGCCCTTGTCCGAGAGCACGCGAGAGTGCGAACTGCAAACTTGTCCCTAGACCCTAAAATAGACCTAAACCCTCAACCAGGCATGTCCGAGTGCGAGTGTCAAAACCCTCAACCGTTGCTTCTCCCTGGCCCAGAAAGTGAAGAAGCGCGACGGCCAGTCTTGCTTGCTACAACCACTTCCTTACATTGGCTTCCACAAGATGAGCAGCGGGACTCAGGAGAGAGGTTTAGCAGAGGGTCTTTTCTGCGGCGGTTGGAATAATTAGGATTATAAGAGTCCGTTATAGTCGCTCATATAACTGCAACTGCAATAGAACACACCCGCAAGCCCTGTGTTTATCATTCAGTCACCCGAGTTTTCTCGCGGGCCTGCTTGGGTTTCGTGAAACTTCGGAGTTTGTGTTTCCAGCGTTTGGGATTTTGTGGCTTGAAGGGTTCTGAGGCCTCATTGGTTACGGGGTCTGGGGATGTGGGAGTCGGTTTGGATGATGGTTGCGGGATTGGGTTAGGGACGGCTTGAGGGTTTGGTGGTTCAGGTATTCAAGCTGTGTCTTGTCTGAACGTCCTGTCTTACCAAGAGGCCTACGTTTCGAAAGTGTAACCAGACCTTGTTCGAGTCTTGCCACAATCCTCAAATGCATGCTAAGCAGTTTGGTCCAAGTCCCGGGCTTGTGACCCTCAGGCTCCTCAACCCATCACGGGCCAAGGAAAGTTTCGCGTCGTCACCAAGGAGGTCTGCTCGCCCTTTCTGCTCATGCGTTCCAAACAGCCCTAAATCCCTAACCCCGCCTCACATGATCCCGACAAGCTTCCAGGGGCCTCTGGGCCCGGAACCTAACATCCCTGGCAATTCAAGGAGTAGAGCACACGGCGTAGCCCGAAACCCTTGGGACTCGGGACGTAAACCGGTTCAGGTCGCTTATGTTTCAAAAGGTACTATAGTCTACAGCCTGAGAAGTGCACGAAGGTTTGTGAAGTCGTGCGTTGCTACGGGTCTTCTGCACGATTACGCTGCAAGCATTTGGTCTACAGTCTACAGGTTGGTCGAGTTTCAGTCTGAGGATATGGAACTCAATTTCGGACTGTTCTACTTGGCACAGGGTTGTGAAAGTTCTTAATAGATAGATACTTCAGAATCCTATGCTGCTGGACCGGACTCATCACTGTTGATACTGCTACACCACGAGTATTGTAACCATGACCAGACCCAGGCGATCAGATTACTGCTTCAAACCAAACGTACTGCGATGAAGGCGATGGCTGCCGCCAGCACTGCTCTCTTCATCTTCGTACATAAAGTTACTGCATGCCAGCTCTCCCAACTCAAAAATAACCCCACACACACAGACACACACCTGAAGCCCTAACCTGGTCATGTTGCAGAACGAGTGTTTTTTTGCGACTTCTGACAGGGTACGTACAAGGACATCAGCAGCAGCTTCTCTGTGAAGGCTTGGCTCGCAGGATTCGCAGCTTTCGCTTGGAGTTTGGCGTTGAGGGTTCAGGACCCCTAGCATCGCAAGGCACCCCAAATCATGGCGGCACATTTCCCCAAGAGTCGTACCTTCAGGTCAAGCAGCTACAACTCGCCGTCGTGTAAGTCGGATCCTGAACGGTGGCTTGGGGGGGTTGCGACACGCTTGGAAGGATCTCGCCCCCCCGAACTTCCGCCCCTCTTCCGGGGGGGCCACTGAGGTTCCCACGAACTTTTGTATTTTTGGTCCCCGGGGGTCTCGGTGATTTTTCGAGGCCTCTTCTGGCCTCCTTTGGCCTCTTCTGGCCCTCCTCACTGTTTGGGGTCTACGCCGGCATAATTCTTAAGAATAGTCTTCTTCTGCCATTTCTTACTACTATTATTGTGAATATTATTACTACTATTATTGTTATGAACTCTTAATATTAGTATTTAGTTGTTGCTCTGAATATTATTTGTATTGTGATCACTAAGATTATTAAGACCTGAGCCGAATCACTCGTCCTGCAGGCTGCGCAGGCCGAGACCCGCGCACAAGAGCCCGAGGATGCTGAAGAGGAGGCTGAAGGCGACCATGTGCTACAATATGGGGGTTTCCGAAAATAGGAGACCCTAATATAGTACCCTAAATAGTAGGATCCTTATGATAAGGACCCCAAAATAAGGTACCCCTAATTTTCGGAAACTCCCATATACAGTTCGGCTCCTATCAGGGTTTTTTCGGGGAGTGTTTTGGGTGTAGGACGATTATCTTCGAAGTCAGGAGGTTACAGTTTAAATAGCCCCTTGCCGACTCCTGTCGCTCAAGCTGGTCTGCTCTGCTCCAAATCAATGCCTCGCTCAATCAGTAGGTATCATAGACAGACAGTAAAGGAGTAAATCAGTAAGTAAGCAAGCAAGTACGTATGCATGTATGTATGTATGTATGCAGCGAGAGAGCGAGAGAGAGCCCGTAATCCCAGTGCGCAGTAATGCGCGGGGGGGGCATGGACATGTCTTCCCCTGGCTGCGTGGAAGAAGAAGAAGAAGAGGAGAGAGAGAGAGAGAGACAGAGAGGAGCGCGTGCATCTATATCGTAGAGCAGGAGAGAGTTTTCTTCGAATACATCAACATATATGCAGGTGCATAGTTCGTATGTCTTTACATACAGTTACATATGCACACACACATATATATAACTATGTGTATATATATGTGTATATGTATGTATGTATCTATGTACGTGTGCATGTAGATGTGTGAATGTGTACATACACATATGTATCTATACAGTCTCGGTTTTCCGTTTCCGCTTGTACGGTGGTGTGGTTCCTTTGGTTCGGAATTCCAAAGCCATACAGCCGGAGCTGATCTTCCGCCAGTTCTGCCATAAGCCACAGTCTTCAGCAATGCCAGGAGCTGGGGAAGAGCTGTCAACGCCCGCAGTCACTGCGCCGGACGCAGAGGAGGCAGCGACTTGGGCGGCTAAGGCTCCCAGGCTCCTTGCAGCTTGGGGGGGTTTCGTTGCTGGATTTTCGTTGGGAAACAAAGGACGAACATCCCCGGCTTTCTTTGTGCACGAGACACTGTTGATCGCCGACGGCGAAGTTCTGGATGAAAAAGCAACACCTCTTGAACCCTGAGTTTTCCCTGCATTCCTTGCGGCGTGCCAAGGCTTCGAAGCAACAACCCGCATATAGAGGCTGTCACAACCCGTCGGTAAAGGTACCAAACAGATTGAAGGCAAAGCAGTTCACACAGCCGGTAATGAACTCGCACAAGACGAACGTGCAGAAGCCTCTCAGGTACCGGAGGCTGACACAACAGAGGGTTTCTTGGCCGGCACATGTGGCAGAGCTGTTTCCGCGGGCTTCTCGACGCTGTGAGGCTGTTTGCCACAGCTGGTCAGCTTTTGATCCTACCACTATTTGATTTTTTCTGTAGCGTCAATTTATTTATCAGACCTGACTTGCGCGCTCGGCGTGGTTTTGGATGCTCAAAGTTGCAACACCCCCCAAGCCCAATTCTCATAACTAAGGCCCCTCTGTTTGTCCTTCCGTCGAAAGCTCTCAGTACGGATTCAAGACACATGTGTCTTGTTGTCGCGAGGACTCGCTGTTGGGACTGCAAGCCCTCGACCCTTGAGCCCTGAAGCTCTAATCCGACTTGCGAGAAGCGAAAGCGCACTACGGCAGAACATCCCGAACTTGAAAGCGTTTGCGTAGGATCATGCTACAGGTCTTAGGTTCAGCTAAGTTCGGGGGGGGTAAGACTGCCTTGGTGTCAAGTTCAGTTTTGAGGGCTTCTAAGGCCGAAGGTTCTAGGGTTGAAGACGGACGGCCTGGGCCGTGACCAAGCGTGGGTGCTTCGACCGTATCTACCTACAACGGTGGGTGAAAACTTTGGCCCCTCGTTTCTTTGAGGCCTCCAACCCTAGATATGTTCGTAGCGTGTGATGTGCCAACACGGCTTTCTGACCTACAACCCGTATCTTCCAACAATACGAGTTTGTTGCTTTATGCGTTGATGTAGTACAGCATCTGTTCAGCTCAGGTATAATGAGCTGTACCACTGTACTTATAAATTAAGCTGAACCCCAAACCGTACCGTACCACCCAAACTGCAAGCTGGGATCGAAGCCTCGTTTCTGACATCTGCCGACCGCCTGAGAACCTCATCTGGCACGTCCGAGTGTGAGAGCTCAAACCTTCGTTCCACAGCCCTCAGTACACCATAAGCCACACCACCCTACGTTCTGAACCTGAGACTCCTTTAACCCTTCCACCTGAGCCTTTGTGGGGTGGTGGCTACACACTACACACAAAGGGATATAGTACATAATCTACTACATATTAACTACTACATATTTCATGTCATACCTTGTCAAGTATTTATTATCTATAACCTATCATAAACTATATTAAGTAATTATATATTAGCTATTACTTATCATAAACAATATTGTGGGGGCCTCGGAGAAGCGTGGCAAACCTTGAGGTGAGCCTGCGAAAGCCGAGTCAAAGGCTGAGACTGAGGCCCAGCCGGTGAAAGGGTTTTTGTCTGTTGTAATGTAATGTAATTGACGTAATATAAGATAATAGAACAGAAATATATATAATATAATATGTGTACAGTGTAAAGGCGAAGAAAACAGGTATTGTACTGTGAAAAACCTCCCTCAAATATTCAAGCCGACATAAACACCTTGCAAAACTCCTAAGCAAAATACCTGAACCCCTTAAAGAGACCGCCGAAAGGGAGCCCCCAATCAATGAAACCGGTAAGATCAACCAGCACACCTTGTTTCATAAACACAGGCAGGGAGCGCGCACGTTTTGAATAAAGAAGGAGCCCGCAATGGCAAGAAATCCCCTGCTTCCGCCTGCCCTTAAACCCTAGATCCGACCGCTTCAGATTGAAATTAGGTAGCAGTCGGGAGGAGACCATGTCGGTCCTCCGATACACTCTACCCCACTCCCAGTTGAGCAACATCCTCGCAGCCACGACAGCGCCCCGCTTGGATGATGATATGAAGTTCGAAGCCCCTTGGCTGCGGCAGTTGGCTTCGGGATTGAGTGACTTGGTGGTGCGAGGGCTTAAGAATGAAGGTTGGGGGCTGCCGGGCCCCCAGAAAAGTCAGAAGAAGTGCAGTCGCTCCCTAGTTCAAGAAAAGCACACATCAAAAGATACCGTCATCGGCGTTGCAGGTACCAGTCGGGATTCCCAACACAGCCTGGACGCTGCTGCCCCACAAAACCACAGTTCCCTACGAGCCCCAAGCTGTAGAGTCCCAGACGGGTGTTCCTTCAGCTCAACAGCGTCCAGGTGAAGTCACTCGCCAGTCGCTGAGGGGTTAACAGAGGGGCGTACCATTGCAACGATTCTCACCTTGATCCACATTTCCAAAAGGCTTCGAACGTCTTCCTTCAGCACCCTACGACAACTAACATCTTTTGCCCGACACCCCAAGCCTTAAACCTCCTTAATCTGTGCCAACCTCTTCCCCTAGTGCCCTAAGCCTCCAACCCCTGTAATCACTTCCCTTAAGCACCTTAGGCCCTAAGCCCAATCAACAGCTTCAGGAAAAGTCAGCTGTTCAGACAATCCTCCTTGTAAGGACCCTAAACCCTGAAAACCCTAGCCTCACAGTCGAGGTGTTTCTTTGCAGTGCGACCTAGTCAGCGGAGCGGCTGGAAAAAAACACCATCGGCCCGGTTTTGCATCCAAAAAACTTCAAAACCCTTTCAATTGCTCAACTCCTTAAACCTTGGAAGCTGAAGACGCCCGGTTCCATCCTCGGCCCAATTTGGCGATGAGGCCGCCAAAGAAAGGAGGGAGAAGTCGCTCTTCGAGAGGGCCTTCAAGGCTGCAGCTTTCTGGGGTTTATGCTCAGGGGGTTTAGCATTTAGGGCGTAGGGTTTATTTCGGCACGTGGCTTGGGAGGGTTTCTGCGAGGGTTTGGTGTGTTAGAGGGTTTCAGAAGGCTTCCAGGGCTTTGGGTTTGTGGTTTGCACCCGGTGGAACCCTCCATAGCAATCGGACAGTCGTCGGCTCTACTAAGCAAAGGGGTGAACCATGTCTATCTTCGCCCGGAAGGGGATATTTCGGGCTGAAACCTGGCTTACAAATGACACCATTGGCACCCAAGCCTCTGAAGACCAGAACTACATGTTTTTTCAGCCGAGTGGAGCAAGTTTCACTTGCGGCGGTTTGGGGTGTATGATGTCCTGGATCTATGGCGAGAGGAACTTAGAGCAGGACACTCTCACTGCCTAGTGTAGGATGAGCAGAAGTGCTTTCTGTACTTCGGCTACTATCGGTCCTCTCACCGTTTGCTGCTGATATCATCGCACGTTACAACCCTTCGCTAAGAGCATTACTATCTTTAGACTCGTATGCCAATTCTATGCGCCAAACTTCCCTGGTCAGGCGTGGCGAAGCTGGAAGGAGGCCCGCAAGATTCGGAGCACAAGACATCAATCTTCACCGAACAAGGAATTATTGTTAAGGAGGTTTTCAGACAAGGATCCTTGGTTAACATAGACAACATCAGGGCGAAAGCAGTTCTAGACTAGACGATGAGGTCTTAGGAGGCGGATGCGCGTGGCTCGAAGCCCAAAGTCCCTGTCTTCTGGAGGCTTCAGGACACACGGAGTCACAACATGAGGCACGTAAGGACTCAACCCGCTGATGCTTATACGCAGACTGCCCTCCATGAACTCTGAAGGTCCAATGAATGGCAAAGTCCGGCTGCTTAACTTTCAGCCGGAGTTGTGCTTGCGCAAGGTGATGACTCAAATATGCTCCTGTACAGTTGAAGGCAACACTTTGGAACGGTGATGTGTAGGTGTTGGAGGACCATCTTGGGAACCAGGCCTTCTCGAAGCGAGCTTGTGGGCCTAAGATAGTAGTGTGGCTCTGTGGGATTACCTGCTTCCACCCCCAATAAGCAGATCTTGTGTGCCCCGCGTGATCACCAGCTCATTTCGGCAGAATGCTGCGGCTTTAAAACCTCTGTACGAAAGCTACCCTGGAACTGCCACAGCCAATGGGGCACAAACCTCGCGCTGCACTCCTTGCACGTTGGAGTATGTATTGCTAGCACCTACGTCTTCATACTATGATAAACCCACAGGTCTGTCTCCAGTTATGAAGGCCCCCCTGTGATCAACCTTTGCCTGGGCTTCAAGCACTAGGAGCTTTTGACCTGCCCAAATCTCGGAGTTCTTGCAACGCACAGCCTGCGAATGACGGGCATCATTCCTTGGTGCGATCTAAGCCTGGCACGAAAGTCCCTAACAGAAATGGAAGACTTGACTCACTGAAGCGCGAGGCTTCAATAAGCAGAATAGGGTCCGCGTATATTGTACTATAATCATGTAGGGACTAGAAGGGAACAGACGATGCCGAAGGAGAAGGAGAAGTCCAAGCGTGCCAGAGAGGAACAACGCAGGAAGCGCCGGGAGTTGGTAAAACAAGGCGGACGTGGTGCTGCTTCTTGCCATGGGCTTTGTTTTTTGCATGGGAGTTCACGAATTGAAAGCATTGATAAAGACACCAAACTGTACGATCTTGTAATGTCCCCTTGAAATCATGCCCCCGATTTTCACAAGCCTCTGTACGGCTGTTGTTGTCGACGTTCTGGTGGCTGCGGTTGCAGGCATGTTTGGCCGGTAGCTGCTACTGCTGGTCTTCTCGTTTGTTCGGTATGCCTGTCCGCTGCATAGGTAAGATATTCCGCTTACATTGCACACAGTGTTCAGTAACCTTTCTGATTTCTTTCGCATGCTGCTAAGATGAGCTGTTTTCTTTCGACTACTCATCACGTGCACATGGCTGTAAGCAACTTGTATATCAAAGCTTTTCTGCAGTCTCGCCCAAATTTGTGACGTTTTCAGTCACTCATGCCTTGTGAAGCATGCCGCATCTGTTTGCTTCTCCATCTCACCGATGTCGCTTTTGCGAAGGCTTGGAAAACTCCGCCAAGTTGGTTAGCTGAGTGCTTCTTGAGCAACATTTACGAACCGGCTGAATGAGCAAATAGATGTTGGACTAGACAAGATGCAGGTTCCCCTCGAATAGCCTGCTTTCCCATCAACTCATCAGACTGTGTTATTGCAGACGTTGCTACGCGTGAGACTGCCGGGGGAAGTCTGGCATAGAGGTATGCCGAAGCACACAGAACCCTGCAACTTAAGCCGCAGGACGAAAGGTTCTGGTAAATGCCGGTGGAGGGCTCATGTACAGTTCATACCTCTTTGATTCAGCACTTTTTCCTTGAGGAGTTCATGTCACCAGACTTTGGAATCATGCTCCGGAGATCATTAATCGCTGCCTGGATCTCCCTTAGCCCTGGCCGAAACCGAGCCCGGAGAACAAGTTCTGCTCTTTCCGGAGGTGAAGAGGACGAGGTCGAGGACCGCGACACCTTGGAGACCGAGGAATTGAGACTTCGCACCTCGGCCTGTGCTTGGTTGCTTTTGAGGTTTTGGTGTTGTCTTCTACTCCAAAGGCTTGGTTAGTACATGTGGAGTTCGTTGCGGGCATGTACTATGTATGGCTTCGCTTGGAAAGCATTTGGGAGGGGATAGATTGTTGTGCCCATGTTTTTTGGAGCTTCGGCGCCGAAGCACAACATACCCGCGCAGGCTTCACAGCTGCAGAGCTTTGTGCACAGCTTCTGGGAGGTGAGGCAAGAGCCTTTCGGCAAGCTTTAGAGATGGGGGATTTGCAGAGCTTGCGACGGATCTACGGGCTAGAGTCTAGAGGAACCCTAAACCCTAAACCCGAATGTCAGCTCTCAGTCTCGGGCTCCTAGAAAGAGACTCTTGGAGAACGAGGAATCGACGCCTCGCCTGCTCCTTGAGCCCCGGAACCCTGCAGAGAGTTCAGGATGATCTCCTCCCGCCTACGAACTCTCAACCCTACCCAACCCTCCACCCGCAAGCGCAGAAGCCCAGGGGACCCCCAAAGTGCTGCTTGAAGAGCTGGAAAAGTGGTTTGAGCACTGCCTGCGAATGATGGGAGAGCACCGGCGGAGGCCAGTTCATATTGGGGCCTGGATAGCCAGTGAGAGGCGGTCCATTCTGTTCAGGCTTTTGGTGCTTTCCAAGCATGCAGGCACTCGGAGTATTTGCAGCCACAGGTCCTCGTGGTTTTGTCGGTTCTCAAACGTGCATAAAAAAAGACTACCCCTATTGGCTAGTTCATAGCCTTGGCCTCAAACCCCGAAGACAAAGCGGAGACCTGAATCAGTATGCCCCTTATGGTATGAAGTGACACCTTCCGTAGCTAGACCTTACGTGCTTTTTAGGAAGCAAAAAGCCCCTCCAGGTCTAGGCACGGAAGGTGTTCACTTTCTGCACCTGTTCTCATGACCTCACGACCTAGAGTTTTATGATGATGGCCTTTACGGGCTTCCGGCGGTTTAGATAGTCTGTGCACTTGTCAGGGGCTCAACTACCTTTGTCTTCACAGTCTGGGATGCTTTTGTTCAGACGCAGGGTGTTGGCCCGTCTCATCGCGTTGCCTTCCGCTTTTCTTGCAGATTCGCTAGACCCGAATCCTTGGCAGCGGCACATGTGGCCTCCTCAGAAACCAGAAGCTGAAGTCCTGAGACCAACACCCTGCAAGCTGAACCATTTGCGCAGTGAGAGTTGCGAGAGTCCAAAGCCTCAAATGCCAAACTGTTGAATAGTAATCATGTCCCATGTGCTCAACTGGACCTTTCTTGCAATGATTCCATGCACTGATTCTACACGCAAACCGGTGTTGATGTTGGGGGGGCCTGTTTCGATGTCGTGAACCCTCGTACAGCTGCAGGTTTTGCTGCACCCCGCCTGCTGTCCATTTTGCATTTGGAACAGCAGTCAAAATCTCTTTTGTCGTCTTCGTCGTCCCGTCGAGGCAGCCATCATCGTTTGGTGATTCCTAGTGGTAGTGATGGTGGTCGTCATCGAAGTAGGTCTTGTAGTTTTACTTGTAGCAGGTAGTGTAGTTGCAGCTGCAGCAGCCGCAGGAGTAGTGGTGGTAGTGCAGTACACAGTACCGATGCTTCCAGGTGGAAAAAGAAGGTGCGAGAGACGTTCGAAGAGCAATCCGAGTCCCTCAACGAGAGCCTCAGCCGAAGACGACGTCATGGCTACGGGCTCGATAGGGTTGCTAGTGAATGAAGAAGCTTGGGCGCATAGCCACGCCAATCCGAAGTCTGACATTGAATTCTTGTTCGCGGCCTTAAGATCTGCAATCAACAGTCCTGACATGATACGCCAACCAACGCGAACACATTCGGAACTAGAGCTCTGACTCTGGCTTTGTGCAGCGCAGTCGCGTTTACCCACGTACACAGGCTGCAGCTTCCACATCATCTCACGGGTGATAATTGCTTCAGAAAGCACAAGCCATTGTTGCTGCAGTCGGTCACCTTTGTTGCCATGGTGATTTTTGCAGCCAAGCCAGGGTGCGGGATACTCGTCAATGTTGTGTGGCCTTGTCAACAAAAGGCTGGCAAATGTCTTGTTACAAGTTGCCATTGACAAGCCACGTGCATATTTTCCACTTGACTACTTTGGTTGCTAGTTCAAGCCCGGGCGATCGCTATCCCCACATCCCCCCAGTATGAGAGGTACTAGTATCGTCGGTGTTTGCATGGACTTTAGCAGGATATGGCGGGCATCAGCTCCGAGTACGAATGGCACTTATATCCTACTTTTATTTCGGCAGTGGCAGCAGCCTAAACTGGAAACTGCCAATCGCCAATTTCAGGCGTTTCGATGCCCTTCTGGGGGAGCTGGCCGGCGAAGATGACCTCACGATCTGCTCTGAAGAGTTGGGCCACGATGCAACTGAGCTGTGAATTGCTAGATTCGGGGAGGGCTTAAGGGTTTCCCCTTCGACCTCCACCGAAACGACGTCCTCACAATGACTGCGCTAGTTCCATTAGGGCATGCACCCTAAACGTCGTCGTGACACATGAGAGACTTGAGTCGCATCCTACGTGCAACGTCACGCTGTTCCTCATCCTCCTCCCTCCTCCTCCGCCTGCTACTGTACCCCTCTGTTTGCATGGCGTAGCAATTTTGCGATTTGAAGTTTGTTCATGCGGTTGTCATTTCAGCGCAACCATGCTGTTGGTACCAATGCTTTGACTACGACGTTTGTGGCTTGTGTTGTGGGTTCACCATGGGGGGGGCATGTATCTGGGGCGCAGTTCAGCGCAAGTATAATGAGGAATCCCAAGGAAGAATATTGGTAAGTGTTCTGACCTCTATACTGACGAGGAGATCCCAAAAGGTAGGTTGAAGCTTTCGCGAGGGTTTATGGCAAGCACGGACCCGCCATCCCAACCTAAAAGAATCATCAAAGAACCTGAACTTCAAAGACGAATCTGCTGACATGCAGCTTCAAGGTTACAACCTATATGCCGCACTCTCCTGGAGCAAACCGTGCATTGCAAAGAAGACTCAGGTGATGAAGAGCTTGGGCGAAGCCAGTATGTGCCAGCTCGATACCTTGCAGCTCGCAGGAATCGTGCTTCTAACATTTTAGGGGGGTTCAACCTTACAGAGGTTTAGGGCCTGGGACGCGGGGAGTTCGGACTTCCTGTCTCCGATTTTTTATGCCGTCTTCTGAACATGTGGTGTCAAACCTCTGGGCGGTCCTGTCCTCAGAATTATGGAGACCTTCAAGACAGCAAGAAAATCGTGAAGATTCCATGAACCCCAATTCTATCAACAAACAAGCCCTCACCTTTGTGGCTCCCTGACGTACCTATTGGCCTTGAGAAGTTTCAGCCTGAAGAACGTGCAAATCGAGCCAATTTAGCTAAATCATCATCCAACCCCCTTTCCCTACAGGATCAGAGCTCGAGGAAATCCAAACCAGCAAAAACATCCTTCGCCGCTGAATCCAACAGATCTCCGGCCCACTGAGGACATGTCAGTTGCGTGCTCGCGCAGCGATTGGGCTCAGCGAACTGCTGGTGGCTGGGAGCAGCGCAGGAATGTGTTTTCGCTTGGATGCTGTAAAGAAGGAGGATGACCGAATTTGCGGTGCTTGGGAGGCGAACTTTGGCAACGGCAAGCCCAAAGCTTGGTTTTGTAGCCCACAAACCCAAACTCCTGTGGGGCGAGGGTTCTGCAGCAAGCCTTCTGTCTTTCTGGGCGTTGGTAGAAACCTTCAGTAAACCCTGGTGCTGTGCAGGTGTTCAATGCTGAGCAGAAGAGAACGCGCCGTCAAAAAACACTGTAAGCCCCAAACAAAAGGCCCGAAGGGTGGGCGAGTTGCCACTGCTTCTGCCACTGAGCTTGGGAGAAAATCTATGACAAAGCAACAGGAGCCCGAGCCTTCCAAACCCTACAACCCGCTATAACCCAAGGCTTCAAACCTTAAATGTGTTCAACGTCTTGTGCCCTGGGCCATCGCTTTCTCAGACACCGGTAGTAACGGTAGCAATCAGACCTCTTGAAGTCGTGCCTGCATCGAGCGAGTGTGCGAGTCGAAATGGGTTGAACAGCCTCGCATGGTGAGTCCGAGTCTTGCGAGTCTAAACACTAAGACTATAAATCCTCAACCTTGCTGGAGTCAAGGCAGAGGCCTGCAGAGACGAGGGCACCGAGGCACGATCTCGATGTTCCAAAGAAGCAGGGGAGGGTACTGCAGCTTTACAGGTTCTATACGCAGGGGATCCTTCACCTGGTTCTAGGATTTGGAGTTGGGGCTGGCGCACTGCATTGGTATTCTTGGTACTTTTCGATGTTGTTCGTGCCTGTGCGTTTACATGGATTTCGTATATCTTCATCTATCCAGCGATGCTACACCCGAATCCCCTCTGTCATCTTCCCTTCAACCTCGGGAACTGAGGTTTGCTGATGCAATAAGTTCAAGGAACTAGGAGGGGGTGTAATGACAAACACAGGAATCTTGTCTGCGAGCTTTATCTTAAACTGATGGCTGACGACGTATGCCGGGTTTGAGGCTGCCTGTGAGCTCGTTGATTTCATGCCCAATCAGACCATTACGAACATGCCTCTGCAAAGGCCGAGTGTGAATGCCGAAACTCCTCCTTAAAGATGAAGACCAAGTTTAGGTCTTGGAAATCAAAACGTGCGCTCTTCACTGCCGTCATCACGGCTGTTGCTGTTAGGGAGGAAGCCTAAATCCAATCCCAAAAGTTCTGAAGAATTTGTCACTGCGGATGAAGACTTGGGCTAGAGGTTGCAGGGGCTGGGGCTGGGCAGCACCGGAAGTTGCGACGTTAGTGATGCCAGCCTAGGCATGAGGTTTGGATCGGATTCAGAGCTTCGTGTCCAGGCTTCGAGGTTCGAGGGTACTCGAAGGCAGCATGGAGATCGAGAGGAGCTCTTGTTCTTTGAGTTTACGTGGTTGAAATGACGGAAGTCCTCCCGGTAGGCATAGCAGCTTTGCATGGAAATTCCGCTAAACAAGTTGGGAGTCTGTGTGAGCCACATACAGATCTCCAAGCCGAAGCAGTTGGATCGGCATGTGATATTGACATTGGGTACCTCTCGATGTCAAGGGTTCGAGGATGTGTATTCATCCGGTATCACGAGCGAATTGGCAAGCAAGAGGTCAGTAAGTACCATGACGGCCTGCGCTGCGATAGTTTCGAATCATCGGGCCCCTGGCTTCCGACGTCGGAACTTTTGGGATTCCGGGCTTTAGGGTGTAAAAGCTCATGCTCTTGAGACTTTAGGACTTCAGGAGTCAGCTTTGTCAGGTCAAGCCCGTCATCCAATTGCTGCGCAGCGTGTTGGCCACCACCACTTTCGCACCGTGTCTGAAAAAGAAATCACCAAGCCTGGAACGGATGGTTTCGTTTTCTGGTTAACTTCCCAACTCCTGCGTTTGAGGCCTTGTTTCTGATAGCCCGGCCGCGAAGATCGGTAGGGTTCCAAATGGAATTCTGCAGGTTGCCGAGCATCACCTGGAAGCATGAACCCAGGTTTTGGACTAAGGGTGTCCTGAACCCTGCAGCGTGGGTCTAGTTTGCAAAGCCAGCGAAAGAGCTTCCATGGCTTGGGGAGCAGCGGGCATTTAGGCTTTGGGAGTTAGGGTGCTGCAGGCTTTAGGGTCCGAAGGCAGGCAGGTGGCTGATACCATCCCCAAACTCTTGCTCCCAACCTCCAAGAACCTCTCAGATGCTTCAGAAGGAACCTCGGCTGTGATTCTTCCTGCAGGAGCTGCCAGCGGAAAGGAAGCGCCTCGTCCTGTCCGATGCGGACCAGGCTTGGCTCAGAAGCTGTCCCAGCTCGTGCACTCCACGTTATGTTGTGCATGGGGTGGGTTAGGTTGTGTTGGGATGTTGGTTGGGTGGCTGGCTGGCTGGCTGGGCAGGTGGGTACGTATGCCTGCGTGATGTATGCCGTATGCATGTACGTATATGTATGTATATGTAAATGCACACACACATATATACGTATATACATGAAAGGAATACATATTACGAAAAAGTTTCGCAAGCCCTCGCATCCAGCCACTTCAGAAGAAAAAGCTTGACCAAACATCGCACCTGTCAAAATGCAGAGATCCTACGGTTCTCAAGCTCCAAACCTCTCAGCAGTTTGAAGTTTCGATTGATGTGGTGGTCATGAAGGCATCAGGAGCGAGCTGTCATGTCGCTGCAGCTGTTGTTTTTGATGTTAAGTCGTGAACTGGCATTTGCAAAGCTTGTGCTACACTGGAGTCGCTTATGCGGGTGGAGTTTTATGGCAAGGATCTTACTATTTTAGGCTTCATGGGGAGGTCCATTTAGGGTGTTCTTGGGTTCTGATCTCGGCGTGGCGGTGGCTAGCGATGCCGCTGTCTCGAAAGGAACCCCAAACTCCCCAAAGTTTGAGCCTCACCCCCACGAGGCTCTAGATCTGAAAGCTCCCTTTCTCGTCCCAGGCCGCGCCCGACGTGAACCCACCGAGTGCTGCGCCAGCTCAGGAGCCGTCTCTGGCTGAGGCTTCTCGGCAGAGCTGGAGGCTTTCGGCTTAGGCTCGAAATGCGTCGTCAAGAAATATCGGAACTCCTTCCGAGACAGACCATTCGTCAAGTCCTAAAGCCCAAGTGGCAAACCTGCAGGAGGCTATGTTTGCGGCGAGAGACTCAACGACTCTCTCCAAGTGGGCAGAGTGAGATCGTGGGACTTGTGGGGAAGCTGTTACAGGTTCCACAAGTGGCCTTGCCGGTCTCCAAAGAATCACCTTGACACTCGCCGTCTGCTCGGAAGCCCTGTCAGCGATAGATATCCAAGTATTGAGAGCCAATCATGATGATGGCGGTGATGATGAGCACGATGGGCTGATGATTGGATTGTTGCAAGAGTCTACTGTTTGCACTCTTTCTCCCATGAGTCCCAGAGCATCCAAAGTTCCTAAGCCACAAAAAGAGCCTTCAGTGTCGCAAGGCTGGGGTGGTCGAAGCTGCTATGTGCCCTGTGTCATTTTGAGGACGACGAAGAGAAGCCCGAAGATCAGTTGGAAGAGGCACCTGTACCCGCAACAGAAGAAGAGGCCGGGATCCGACGAGAAAGTCGTTTGTTGTTTCCATGGTCCGCAGCACGGTCGACTGAAGGGCCTTTAAATGCCGGTTGAATCGAGAGACACAGTGTCGCCGGTAAGATGCTGTTACGCACAAAGATGTGTCGCCAGAAAAGTCAGAAAAGATTAGGCGCTTACAGTCACAACACTGACGCATCCTCGATGTTTGTCGCTCGTAGCTTCCAGACTGACACACTTCCGGATCATATGCTTGGCATGCAGACAGCCTGCAGTGTTTCTCGCAGAATCGCTCAGTCCAAGCGTCCCCAGGAGCACCTCGCACCAGCACAGCCGAAAGAAGCAACTGTCAAGGAAAGCGAAGATCCGCAGGCTTTCAGTTTCTGCTTTGTTGCTAATCTCGGATGTGTTGCTTCAGCCTTAGGCTGTGTTTGCTCTAGGGCTCTTGCTGTCGGAGCTGTTGATCAACAAAGACATGCAGATGCTGAGGAAGCGAGCACAATCGCCAAGCTGTTCTTCAGAGCCTCATGTGCCATACCCCAAACAGCAACCCTAGCCGCTGATCTTCCAGTCCGATTGCAAGTTCCCAAGTTGCACTGAGGGTGACCTTGATGCTGCCCCAGCAACGAAGGAGGAGAAGCCGTCGCCAACAACAGCTGTGGTGGAGGCCCCTAGCCCACGCGGACGTGAGCAGTGGTCCGAACTCATATTCTTGTGCAAACGCTGAGCAATTCATTCATTTACAAGCAACGCAACGTGAAGCAACAGTCCCCCGGGTTGCCGAGAAGGGGCGACCTCCGCAAGTCTAAGACCCTAAACCTATGTCGCTACGAACTCATTCATCAAAGTCTATGATGGCGACCGAATGGCAGTTGTACCCCTCAGACACTCGCTAATCTAATCATGGCTGGCGCTTGGTTTTATAATTCCAAGCCCCATTCCTGGTTAAAATCTTATCGTAGACCTCTAACAGACTCTAACGTTCGAAAAGGTCGAGGAAGAGATTGAGCGCTTGCCTGCGCATGAGAAGGCCAGGATCTGTGAGGTGTTGTAAAGATCGGGCTTCAGAGTCTGTGTGGTTTTTCTCAAAAGAAAAGGGATGGTCTGTCTTTTGTTTAACATTCCTATCCAGTATTGTATATATATATATATATACATGTATGTCCAACGTGAGTGTGCGTGTGTGTTGCTTTCTTCCAGTAGAAGTGTCGTCGGCTCGTTAGTTCTTTCTGTCTTTCCTTTCCTGTGTCTTTGTGCACTCAAGGGGTGAAGAGACCTTTGGCTGTCAGTCCGAGACGCAACCGACGCTCTCCAAACGAACACCCTGTCACACGGCTCACATGTTCCGAGGAAAAGGATCCGCTGATGGGCGTTGCCATCGATAAGAAGATCAACGGCGAGGCAGAAGCCTCAACTAGAGACGTTTCTTCATGGATTCGATATAGGGGCCCCAGAAGTAAATTTCCGCTGTGCTCAGTACACGTCAATACTCTGCATCCCATCTCTCCATCATCCTGAAGTCCTGCGACCTGAAATTAGTTGAGGCCGAGTAGCTCAGCAGAGATGAGGGAAATCTGTGATTTTCATTACTGCCTCAACTGAAGTGCGGTGTACTGGTATATGGTATACGTGCGCGCATACCTGCAACCCAAACTGGCCCAAACCTTCTCAGCTATTTTGGGCCAGTGACAGGCTTAGATAGCTCCCCCAGATTCCGAAACCGGAGAATCAGTAGTTTGAAAGGTCTACCGCGGCAAAGTTGAAGACATCGAAGTCGGCAAGGTTTCTCGAGATCGACTGTATCGAATCCGGCGCGCCTGCCAGCCGTAGTATAACCAGTATGGGGCTTGAATAACTGATCGAGGATTTCGGTGACATGGCAGTAAAAAGGGGAGAAACAAAGACGTGATCTCAGCAGTTGCTGCAGGGCCTTTTGAGTCAGGGGTCGAGCGGGGAGGGGGGGCGGGGGCTGCAAAACAGGAATTCAGGCTTCGGTGTAGATTCGAGAATAGATTGCAAGGACTAGAAGGCAAACCCATAACAAGTGTCCACGCGTGTTCCCTGTAGCTGTACCAGGACAACATGAGAAGAGCTTGCTGATGCCTCTTTTGCTCATCATCCACGGGACCACTGATGGGGAATACACACACAATGAAATGTGAAGATTATAGGAAAGCTTACGTTGTCGATCCCTAACTGCCCTGACCTATCCACACCCTGACTGTTGTGCTGCTGGATATACACAACAAGCTCTTCTTCTTCTTCGTATCGTTACTACGGTTCCAATTGCCAGTATTCTTGCTGGTCAAACCTGGATCCATCTTCCATGAGATCTTCAACCCCAGAAGCCTAAACCCAAAGCCTCAAAACCAGAGAGGTACCAAGACAATGATCTGGAGCACATGGAGGAGCCCGAAGTCAGAGCACTTCTGGTGCCCCACGCAGCTTCGGTGGCCGTCCTTGCAGGCGAGCGCTTCAAGCAGAAACTGCCCTGTTGGGGACTCTGTGGTTGGAAGGCTGCCAAGTCACATCCGAAGAACCCCGGAATCTCAATGCAGCCCTACGAAGACGTCCCCTTCGCGAGGCAACGACACGGACGAGGCAAAGGCTTCGGAACCCCAGGTGCCGTGAGGGAGCTTTGCAGGTTGAGTGGCCTCGGCTGTGGTTTCAGGGCGCAGAGTTTACAGTTCAGAATCGGGGTGGGCATGTTCTGGCGAATGGCTGCTTCCAGAAGTCGTGAGGAGGGCCACGATGCAGACCTCAGGCAGCACCAAACTGCAGCTTAGGATTGTGTCCTCGGGATCATAAGGTTTTCCATGAGCCAAGTTGTTCAGGAACAGTCTTCCCAAAGTGAGACGCAGAGATCTTCAGGACGTAATAGGGAATCCGGCGACAGGCCGGCCCCCCCGCTTTCCCGTTTACAACAACAAGACCCTCAAGCGACCTTGTGTGCTTTCAGCTAGCAGCTAGTGACTGTAGTAGCTTGTCCGACAGACAAGTTTCCCCCCTTTTCTGTAATCCCCCTAAACCCTGAACCCTATATATAATATATAATACATAATATATAATATATAACTGTGGATCCGCAAGCATCGCCCCCTTCCACAAGACTCGAAAGGCCGCTCTCCGGCACGAGCCGGAGAAGGAGCGGAAGGAAAGCACCGAAGAGGCGAAGGCTCGGTCGCAACCCTTCTAGTGATCCTATATTACCCTGAAACTGTGGGGTTTCGGCGAGTGCTTGGCCGTCGGATTTAGGTTGGTGATGATTCGGCCGATGACGTGGAAACGCCTTCGGATCGACAGCAAGTTCAGGTGCGAGAAGCAGTGCCTGACTGGTCCGTTTCGCAGCATGCCTCTGGAGCATGCCAGGGTCGGATGACATCGACAGTTGCAGCCGTAGCTCATGATGCCTCCTTGCTGTTATGCTCCTGCTTGATTTTGGCGTACGTTTGCTCAAGCTTGACATATGACTGCTGCTATCGAAACAGTCTATCATGCGAAAGCCTGGGCTATGCAAGCGGGCCCTGAGAGGGCAAAGCCATATCACCACGCCGCAGACCGCCATAGTTGCTCACCTTTCCCCTTCTCCAGCGCACGCATCTGGATCAACGAAAGCAAAATTGTTTTCGCCAAATGCTCGCCACCTGGAAGTGTAGGTGCCTACAGTGCAGGAGGAAGAGAAGATCGAGGCGAAGGCGAGGCCGCACGTTGATCGTTTCCTGCACGTGCGCCCCTCCTTATGAACCTTTTCCTTTGGAGGAGCCATCCGACCAGCAGCGGACCCAGACATTTTCTGAAGAAGCATGATGTCGTAAGCATGCTGACAAGTAAACCCCAGCGTCATCGTTCGAGGACGATGTTGGCGGTGGAGGTGGAGCCAGAAGGTGGTGAAGACGAAAACGGAATTTTCAACATGTGAATCTGGCTCGATTTCCGTAGCAACTGCTACGGTCCTTGTTGCATATCACCGTCAATTTGCGACTGCTGCCAGGATCTCGTCAAAAGCAACAAAGATGATGGAGGCCTGGGGCATCTAGCGCCGTCTCGATCTCTTCACCCTTCGCTTTGAGATCGTGACTTCAAGCCTCCCCCGGCCTCTTTCCACAACTCCATACTATAGGGGCCTAAATAATTACCAATTCTATGGTGGTTATGATTATAGCCCAAACCCTATTCTAAGTATGAAGGCCCCATATTAATGAAAATAGTGCCAATTTATTCAAAACAGTAGTTGAGAAAAAATGAATCCCGAGGCTCTGAAAGGCCTCTCCTCGGCAGTTCGCTGCAGGTCTTCTGCGGTCGCCCTGCAACCCCCGAGCTGGATACAGAAGTGTGCACCTTTGTAAGCTCAGATTCCCTCCCAAGTTGCTACCTTGGTTTCGACGCATTCGGAAGGTGCCTCGTGAAGAGGTGGAGGTCAAAGGAGTTGAGGAGACAGAGGCGAAGGCAAGCCCACACTCTGATCCTGTGGCTCCTTACCTATCGCCGAAATCCCAGGAGCCCCTCGAAAAAGATTCCGACAATCCCCCCGTGCCCGCACCTGGCTCAGTCTGAACCCACCCTGACGGAAAGTTTGTGTCCGTGCTTTCCTGGAGAACTTCTTCTTCGACGAAACCTTGTCAACTGCAAGCGACTGAGGTCGAAAGGCCCTCAACTCCGACTGGCCCATCCAGGACAGCTCCTGCGAACCCTGCAGCACCATGGCTTTCGAATTGTCGTGCTCCGGGCCTGAAAAATTCTCAAGTATAACTATGCCAGGGCCGGGCGAAGCCGACGAACCCTTCGAGAGAGGTCTTGCAGGTGTGTGTCGGTGTCGGTGGGGCTGCGCGAACCCCCAAACCAACACGAAGGCTCGTAGCTCCAAGATTCAAGCATGGCCACTAGGCAGCTGTATTAGCATATACCCCCCAAATCACCCTGTCCAACTGCCAAGCCCCCTTGGCCCTTGACATCGTCTACCCCCTATGCTAAGCTCCTCAACCCAAACCTGAGAGACTTGGAGGCAACGGCACGATGCTTCCCTTCCAAGCCCTCCTTTCGCGACAGCGCAGCATAGACCGAACATCCGGTTGAAATTCTCCGAAACTTTACAACCTTCTCGTTCACAAGCGCGACAGGCAGGGAACCGTTTGACACTTCCGCAGTTTCTGGCAATGCCGTCCACCCCAGCTTCAGCACAAACGGACAAGAGCACTCGAAGAACTAGTAGTAGTAGTCGCCGTCGTCCTCCTCCTCGTTGTCGGCTCAGTTGTAGCAGTAGCCGTCGTCGTCGACGGCGTCGTCCATCGTGCAGAACGAGACTAAGCCCCCAAACCTCACATCTAAGAATTTATTCATGGCGGTTCCTGATTATAATTCTACTAAAGTACTATAATCTACCCCCTAAACCCTATTCTCATTGACAAGCCCGTATATGCACACTATAAGCCGGGAGATACCTGCGCCCGACCCAGGCATCCCCAAGCCCGGAGGCCTGAAAGGGCTTTTAAAAAACAGAAGAGGGTTTTTAAAAACCCTCTTCTGCTTAAGAAGGGTTCGGTAAGGTCTCATGGAATTCGATGGCAGGGGCTGTCTGAAGTTATGAGGTTTGACCAGAACTTAGACAGTTTACCTCTAGGTATTCAGGCTGTGAGGTTCGGGGCCCTTTGTTGGGCTGTGGGTATGAGTTTCGATCGACTTCGGCTCAGGGTTTTAGGCTGTAGGGTTTGTCGTAGTCGCTTTGCTATAGGAGGAGTCTTCTGGATTCGGCGTTGGACAAGTCACTCTGCAGCGGAACCCAGGACAATGCCAACTCAGACTGCAACGCAATAAAACCTGCAAACCTTATGACAGAGAAAAATTAATTGTAATCCATCCATGATGAATTACACCATACTGAGGTGACAGGCCTACACGCTGGCTACGTAATCGAGAGTTGATCGAATTTTGAACGATCACCTTCGCTTCTTGTTCTTCGTGCGAGCCTAAAATCCAAGCTACAAGGAAACCGTGCACCCTACACCGTATGCACAGGTTCCCGTCTGTCTGGTTTCAGGACAATCTAGGAGAGGGTTGGGGGGCTCCCGGAAAGATACTGCTTTCATTGTCATTGCTACCATGTTCATGACTGCTTCTGTTGCTACTGTGTTTATTACTTCTCTGGTTGTACTAACAGACGGTTGTCGTCATTACGCGTACGCTCTCAGCCGAATAAAGGAGTTGCGACTTGTTATGCTGCTACTGCTACTGCTACTGCTGTTGCTGCTGCTACCACCTACTACTACTGCTGCTACTACCACGACTGCTACGACTGCTACTGCTCCTGCTAATGCTGCTGCTACTGTTATTCCTAGTGCTACTACTACCACCACCACCACCACCACCACCACCACTGCTACTGCTACTGGTACTGCTACTATTACTATTACTATTACCATTACTATTACTTGTACTAGTACCAGTACTATCACTAGCACTATGACTAGTACGATTACTAGTACTACTACTACTACTATACTACTACTACTACTACTACTACTACTTGCTACTACTACTAGTATTACTGCTACTATTAGTACTAGTACTAGTAACATCCCTACTAGTAGTAGTAGTAGTAGTACTACTACTACTACTACTACTACTAGTACTACTACGAAGACTACAACGACGACAACGACTACGACTACGACTACAACTACTAGTACTAGTACTAGTACTAGTACTAGTACTAGTACTAGTACTACTACTACTACTACTACTACTACTGCTACTACTAGTACTAGTACTAGTACTAGTACTAGTACTACTTACTGCTACCACTACTGCTACCACTACTGCTACTGGTACTGCAACTACTACTACTACTACTTCTTCTTCTACCACCACCACTGATACTGCTACTGCTGTGCTACTGCAACGACCACTACTACCACTCCTACCACTACTACAGCTACTGCTACTGCTACGACTAGTTTGGTAGTAGTAACAGCATTAGTACTAGACCCAAAGCCTGACACAGACTCAACCTATGACTTTGCAGCTCGCCAAAGGCCAAGAGAAAATCGAAGGCTTCGAAGCATGTGGCATGGCCACATACGGTATCGGCCATTGTTGGTCGGCTGTGGAGGTTTGGGGCTTACATTGTCTCGGCACCATCGTGCCCAGAAGCCACGTTAAAGAAAGGCCACACCACCACCACCACCACCAGAAGCAGCAGCAGCCGCGACTTCCACGACAACATGACAGAACACATCAGCAATCGCAGCAGCAGCAGCATCCGCAGCAGAACACCTGCAAGACCAACTATTACTACTGCAGCACCGCGACACAACAACGAGCAAGAGTAGCAGTAGGAGTAGTGGTAGTGGCCGTGATCGTATTCTTAGCGGTGCAAGGACTGACATTATCCGCAGTTGCACACTAGGCAGAGCACTACTACAAGCAATAGGAGCAGACCTAGCTGCAGTTCCAGTAGCGGTCGCTGTTAGCGGGCGTAGCAAATGATGTGAGAGTAGGCCGGTGAAGAACTTTGGCCGGGCGAGCTTTAACAAGCCTGTGGCAAAAGGTCGGTGAAGAGCCGAAATCAAAGACAGAGGCTGTAGCAGCAGTTCTGTTGAGCATTGGTGCCACAGTCATAGGGTACTGGCAGTGTAGCAGCGGCAGCGGCAGTAGCGTAGTACTCGTCGTCGTCTTCGCCGATACCGCCCTGCCTTGGTTGCAGCAATAGTAGCAGTACTAGCGCTTCACCTTACCATACTAAGAACAGAATGATGAGAGTGACGCCTCAATGAAAGCCAAGGCAGCCAAGAGGCAGCAGAAGCGAGAAGAGAAAGAAGCTCCCAGCTCCCCCGCTGCCGTAAACCGGGCGTTTAGGTTTGGAGTTCAAAGCCTGGCAGATTAGTTTAGATCTTCGGCAACAAGGTTTGGTGCCGCTTCTTCGATAACTTTGAACTCTGGCCCTGGGAGTGCTTTAAGGTTTGTTTTTCCTACCGGGGTCAGGCTCTGGTGCCTCTTTACATCTTGGTCTACTTGAAGGTGGCTCGAGAGTATTTATTTAGATGGTTGTCGGGACAAGTGCCGTCGAGATGTCCCGAAGAAGTTCCTGGGCACCTGGCAGCCATGGGATGCATGTGACGGCTCTAGCTGTCGTACAAACAGGGTTGGGTAGGTACCGGCGCATTCTCTGGAAAATATTGACGCGATCGATTCTATTCACCCCCCCCTCTCTGGATCGTCCAAGAGCTCTCAGGGCTTCGACGGTGTTTTGATTCATGGCGGGGCTTTGCTTTGCAAGGTGATCCTCTTGATGTAGAGCCATAGCAAATGGTGGAATTGATGCCTCCAGTTTGAGCTGCTGGAACTCTGGAGGGGAATCTTTGATCTCAAGCCGAAATCCCTGCCCGAAACTCGCAAAACACAGTCAAGCCCAAGTGCCGAAAGCTACAGCCAAGGTGCCTCCGCATCGGTGAAGGACGAGCCTCCGGAGTGGTATGAAGAGGAACAGGAGTTGCGCCTCCCGTCTGCATCTAGGTCAACCCTTCGCCAAAAGGTCCCTCGTTAAGGATCCCAACTATAAGCTAAGGAATGTTGTTCGAAATCTGAAGCCAAGCTTCATCAACAACCGAAGTACCCTGGGTGCTTGGCACCGGAGTCCAGCAGCCCGACATCCCACAATGAAGGACTTTTGGATCAAAGCACGAGCCCCGAGAATGCGAAAGTCTCTGGCACAGAAACGAAAGTAACTAAGCGTTGAAAATGGAGCCGACCAACAGATGTATCATAGCTCCAAGAACTGAGCAGAGCGCAAAGGCAAAAAAATCTCAGCTCATTCCGAGGCGTAAGCCCGGAGTCTGAGTACACCTTTTGCTTTGCAGTCCAGGGTCGGAAACGGCAGGAACCGAAACTGAAATGGCGGGGACCCGAAGGGACCGTTTCCACTCACTAAGTCCTACGAACCAACCACAAACTGAACGGCGCGGATGCCCGATCTAGGGACGTTCAGACATCTGGGTCTGGAACTGAGGATGTAATCTGGAGAGTTCGCGGGTTCGGCTTAGCTTTACCCATGATCTGGGACATTCTCGGACTTTGAAGTTTCGGCTTTACGGCCAAAGGCTCGAGTGCTTTGGACGCTGATATCTCTTCGAGCGTGGTATAGGTGATGCAGCTTGGGCAGGTTTTAGATGAGGTTGGGCTGAGCATTGTTTAGGCTTTGGTTTTGGTCGCTCCTAAATGAGCCACAAGGCCCTGCGAGCTCAGGCCGTGATGGGCAGGGTCAGATCAGGATTTCGATACAACTGCATTAAAGCTTGAAGTTGCCTATGCCTACTGTCAGCTGGCCGCAGACTTTTGCGGTGTGAGGAACATCCGCAAGTACCGTCCAGACTAGGTGTCAACAGGCCATGCGTAGTTCAACAAAACAGCACGACAGATTGTTGCTGGCAGATTGGTGTTCCGGTAGATCAGTAGTAGGCTTGTTCAAATGTCCTCCAGGCTGAACGGGATGTTTGGCAGAATAGGGACTGCAGACAAACTGGAAGTTCATGGGCCAGCTGCCCAAAAACCAGTAGGCTGCTTTGAGCTCTAGCCTTCACGTTCCAAACTCTTAAGTTCGCAACTGCTACGTTTGGCCGGCGAAGTCTTTGTGGGCTCTCGTGGCCCAGCGAAGGTGCCAAAGTGCTGGACTTATGCAAGCAAGCTCTGGAGAGCGCAGGCAACATCAAGGACGGCAGTTTAGGGTTCAGGGTTCTCAGATGGGGACCTTTTCGAAAACAGTTTGCCGCAGCGGTTGTTTAGGATTCCTGTTAGAGGGGTATGTTGGACAAAACGCATAGCAGACGAAGCTTTATTCTCCTTACTGGCACGAGAGTTTCAACGTGGTTTTCGAGGTGTTCGAGGCAGCATCGAAAAACTGAAAATGTCCTTGACTTGGGTTTCTGAACGAAGACTAATTTGCTTCACGAATGAGTTGTATTTTGGCCACTATCACTGCCTATGTACCCGTTCGGAAGGCCCTTGAGCGGCTAAACATAAAGCCATGCACACAGCCTTGACCAGTGCTACAGAGACCTTGTCCATGCATTCCATGCCCGTGAACGATAGAACCGCTTGCCAGAATCTGCGTGAGAAAGCCAAGCCCTGAACCTTTCGCACCGTTCATGCTTGGCGTTCCACTTGAGGGCGAGCCTCGTCGTGCCCAGGGGCACAGCAAGGCTTGGGTAATGCTAACCGACTGGAGAACAGATGCTAAGCAAGGTCGAGGCATCACGAGCTTAGAAATGAATTGCGGGTGATTCTCCACCAAAGACGATGTCGACGTCTTTCCTAGGGGGCAAGGATGTCCTCTCTTCTTGGAGGAGTTCAAGGGTTTAGTAGGCACGGCTTTGGATTTGCAGGGGCGGCTGTTGGATGATTTGGACCAATGCAGAATTTGGGAGGCCCTGGTGCTTGGCGAAGCATGGCTGTAGGGGATCAGATGCAGGCATGTCGTTTAAAAGTCTTTTCTTTCTGAAAACGTTGTGCTTAGGTTGCAGGAACAGACACATCATCGCCTTAGTCGGAGGTTGTTGCAGAGTGGCAGCGTCAACCAAGACACAAAGGAATCTTCCCTTTTCACATGAGCTTGCTGGGTCTGTTTCTTCTAACAGGAGCGAGAGAGGGAGGGAGGGAGAGCACAGAGCAAGATGCGAATAGACCTAACCGTGCGGATCTTCTCGAGAATCAACGTGCTTGGAGTCTGTGTCAAGGAGGCCAAGCAGGTGCTTCAGAAGAAGAAGGTGCCCCGGCAAAGATATCACCTCGCACAGGGAGGGTTTTGAGTTGGTTTCATGGTCAACAAATTGCTGCAAACGTGAGTGACCTTCCAGCCATCCAAGCCCCTGACTTGTTCAAGCCCTAACATCGCGGCAACCCCACTCACAGCAACAGTGCAGTAACAAGGGGAAAAAAGAGTAGGCTCCGAATACACATGCACTAGTGGGACGCCTTGCGGTGGCTGGCTGTTGCTGCGATGTAACGGGATTACCCAAGTCTTGAGGTGGGCTTAGCATCTGGATGCTCTTTAGGGGCTATGCTCACTGTGGTTCTGTCCGGAACCGTCGGAACCCCAGGGGCCGGGTTGGCACCTGGAGCAGCTGATCCAGAAGTTGAGGAGAGAGGGAAGTGGAAAAGCTCACTTTAGACTAGACCATACTAGACCCGAAACTGCCGATATCCGTTTGAGAGGGCCCTGTTGTACGCCAAAGCCTAGTTCAGCTTGTATATGCCATGTCGGCACAAGCCAAGTCGATTCCGGGTGCTGATAGAGCTTTTTGGTCGGAGACAATTCACATGCTGACGACTTGCGGTTGTCTGAGCGGGAAAGATGCTCAGATTCAGGAGGTTCAGGCTCAAGCCCTGCAGACGACGCTGAGGGCATTTGGATTTGGGGGTTGAAATTAAGGGAGTCATGGAGGAGATGCATGTCAACATTAACTTTGAGGGTCGACAGCAGATTTACACCCTAGGGAACACCCCGACATGTACCCGACTCTGGCATTTTGAGCGACCTTGACTGGTTCGGGGTTTGGGTGAGATGCCGACTCTAACCCAAGCGGTGGAATGCTAAAGAACGGCACGCCAGCGCCCAAACCTTGGCTCCCAAACAGTCTGTTGGTCGCGAGCTTTTGTTGAACTAGGGGACATCGTCTTCTGCTACGGGAGCAGGACTTTTCCTTCGACGACGTACGAGAGTAAAAATCACTTTTACACTTCTGCTGCGTTTTGCACTCCTACACAGAAGGTCTAGGAAACTGGACGAGTAAGACGCGACAAAGCAAAAGCTTCGTCCTCCGGCTATGTCTTGGGATCCAGACCTTACAGGGACTGAGTTTGGCTGCCCGCCTCTCGATGTCCGCTGTTCTAAGCTTGACTCCCCACTCAGACCAAATCCAGAAGCAGCAGAAGCCCTTGGGGTCGTCGTGCCCAGACCCAAAATCCCAAGCCCGAAGCCCTTAACGGTCAGGACTTGGTGCGACCACTGTGAAAAACGGCAGGAGAGGGACTGTGCTCGGTCGCTTGTTCTGACTTCGGAGCTTAGCATGTCTCCAAAGCTTGTTTAAAAAAATGTTCAGTGCTTAGGGTAGGTGGCATGCCCAAAGGTATTTGATGGAGAGCTTCGAGCGGCTAGTCGTTGCGGTCGTGCATCTAGGAACTACTGGACGACGCTTTCAAATCCTATTTCAGGACCTTCCCAAAAAACCATAAGCATCTGGTAGGCGACCGACCACTTCCTTGAACTCTGAAGCTGTTGAACTTCAAGCTTACATCGAAAGACTTCCCTCGGCCTGAGGTGGAACCGGCAGATCAGAAAGGCCTACGACTATGAATCCGATCAGATTTCTTAGTGCTTAGCTCGCATGCAGACAGACAAGAGTCTACCTAGCGCTCAGGTTTCAGGGCGAGGGAGGGTTGGACAAGTCGCATGAAGAATCTGGAGTCCATTTCTACGTGTTTCGTTTTGATGTTTTCAGACCTGGGGACGAGAGATCAAAAGACTTCTTGAGGAAGGGGCCGAAGGCTATTTGTGGATGCTCTGTGATTTGATAAGACAGTGGTGCCTCCCTTCGAGGGTGAGCGAGGAATGTACTGCTTCGCGTCTGCGTTGGGAGTTGCAATACACGAAGATGCCAAACCGACACGGACACCATCCGCCATTTTGTGGAAAAGTCGAGGTGCACTGGCAGCTCCAAAGGCCAACACCAGTAGAGACAAGGCTTTCCAGACAACAGGAAGCTCACACTTATGCCGCTTATGCCTCCGAAACACTCCATTATTTCCCCGACGACACAAACCAATCAAAAGTAACTATTGTTGCACAAACCGTCACTTGCACTCGGCAGCGCTCTTTGAAATCGGGCGTAGGCCTCACAGGTTGATCTGCTTTTCCGAATATCGGACTCCCGAAAGGGTAGCGCTGGACAGGGTTCCCGTGAAGGAACTTGTGCCAAGTTACGTCCCATACAACGTAAAGTAGCAAGCATTCCTTGCGAAGGTGCCTAGCCCTAGCAAAGAACCCACACAATCTAATCCGTCTACCCAGTCTTGGCGAAGCCTTGGCCGACGAACCGCGCTCCAGTACCGAGAAAGATTGGCCGGTCACAGATCTGCTGGACAGAGCGCCCCGTACTGCAAAGCTTTGTTTGGTGTTTGAGATCGCTAAGTGTGGCCGTTGTGCAAAACACCTGCCTGCCTTGAGCAACACCTTTTGTGTATGCATGTGGATAGGTGTGGAAGCGAAAGACATGGCGAAAAAGACACGAGGGCACATTTAGGTCAACTGGCTAGCCCAATGGTTCCTGCTAGGCAGCCACCTGAATAGCTGACTTACTCGAGCAAGCAACCACGCACTCAGTCAGCCCATCCACGAGGGAGCAAACTCAGCTGCCCGAGCAGAAAAATGTTCGCAAATGCAAGGCCTGATGGAACGGAAATGAAATTTAGCTACATCTGTAAATGAGGATGCTCTTTAAGTGCTTGCCTCTGCAGGTGGAATCGTGCGTGTTTCGGTCTGGCCTTTCCTCAAACTTGCTGGAAAGGAAGACAGAATGCAAGCTGATAGCAACAGGCTTCGAGCTTGCGCGGTTCAGGGTCTCGGGATCGGCAAACTGGATACGTGTGTCGATGTCGGACCCGCTGGAAAAAAAGGTCGAAAGACCTCGAGCTTGTTAGTTAACCTAAGTACGCATGCACAGTCCCTTCACACTAACCGCTTGTGAAATCTTTGCTAAACATTTTGGCTAAACATGAGCCTTGCACCTGGCAGGAATACCCTTCAAAATCCTAGGTGTAACTCTTAGGCGAACCATATGCCTCGCCTGGTCCGTCCGAGTGTGAGCGCCGAAAAAACGCTCCCGCTCGAACCGGTGGCTGATTGATCATCAGTAAAAGGTTGAGACTCCAACTGATGTATTGGATTCCCTGCAAGCATAAGCATCGACGACAATCGTGCTTGCCTTCCGTTTCGACGAATTCTATACCCGATAACCTGACCTCTGATGAAAGGGCGGCTGCTGCTTTCTTCGCGGATTGTTAGACTTGTCAGTCCAACGTTTCGGGTGTCAGTTGTTGTGCAAAAGGCATTTCATTGAGGAAACCCCACCGGAAGACTCAATTGGCACCTGAAAGCTAGCACTGCCCAGAGTTTTGTTTCATAAACCATGTCCCAGGCCAAGAAGCCGCAGCGGTTTACCTCCGTCCTGCTGAAACACGGCTGATTTAGTCTCCGGGCCCGGCTTCCACTTTTGCATCAAAAGGGCTAGCATTGCTTTCGCTAAGACTCAGCTTGAGCCTTTTCTTGCTGTGCTTACAATACTGGATCTATAAGGGTACTATAGCATAGGGGCCTTAGTAATTAGAATAGGGTCCTGGGGGACATTATACTATCTGTAGTGCCGACGTCAAGGCTTTGCACCAAGGGATCACGAATTCGAAAGGCTAAACTCACGATTTGGCTTTTCACCTTGGCTTCTGAAGTTTTGGAACTCATCATCAGGGCCTGCATCGAACCCCAAGAGCTCAACAATGAGATTCGCGTTAAGGTTTCCGGACCGCCACATCCCGTGATGAGTGAACGGTTGATCGGGACACGTTTCTCACTGCTGTTGCTTTGCTTGCCACTGTGGCAAGCTTAGCCCCAAATCCTAAAATCCTGAGCTATGCCATCCATGGTGTAGAGATACAACTTACCCGTTATTGCAAATAAGATGGCAGTCAGTGAGCAGGAACTGTGAAGTGCAGGGCACAGAGGGATTTTTACCCCAATTCCCAGTTCAACAATTTGAGGAATTGCGTTGCACTCGGGCTGGCTGAACAAAGTGATTTCGTGGGTTTAGAGTTAGCTTTGGATCTTTACTGCGCAACTCGAAATACCCTGCCCAAGCACCTGCAGTCGAAACTGTCGCTGTGGACATGTAGGCCTGGTGCCCTTTGCCTTGACCCCATGTGTTCTGGGACCCCAGATCTCTGAAGAGATCGAACCCTAAGCTCAGGAGAAGCCATCTCGACGTCGAGACTGTGGGTGTCTTCGTTGAAGTATTACGAGCATGGCAACTCCAAAGCGACATCGTCGCGAACGCACCCAAGGCACTTTGTGTGGCAGCACAGGTTTCTCAAGAAGTGAATTGCTACGGTGAGTTCGTGCATCCTGCTGTAGTCCTGCGGTGCGAGTACAACACGGCCATAGTTTTGCGGAGCCTTTGGTAGCTGGCTTTCGGATGCATCAACAGCCCTAATGTCACTGGCAACATTGCACCGTGAAAAGGAGGTCTTTTCGCTGCTAACGGCAGAACAGGCAGAGAAACTTGGCAGGAGGGTAGAATCTTGGGTTTCGCTCTCGAGGGATTGTATTCTGGTTTCCAATATGGAAAACAGAAACAAGCGATTTGCTCATCATCCGACCGTCAGAAACCTGTAAATCGGTAAAGGTAAGCTAGTACGGAGTCTTCTCTCCAGTTTGATCGGTCTTTGCGGGCTTCCAGTGTGTAATCGATTGTCACTGTTGTTTTCGTAGTGTCGCTTCCTTGCTGTTGTTCGCAGCAGAAGTAGTAGTAGTAGTAGTAGTGGTGGTAGTAGTGGTAGTAGTGGTAGAGTAGTGGTAGCAGTAGAGTAGTGGTAGTAGTAGTCGTAGTAGTAGTAGTAGCAGTAGTAGTAGTAGTAGCAGTAGTAGCAGCTGTAGCTGTAGCAGCAGTAGCAGTAATAGCAGTACTAGCAGTACTAGCAGTACTAGCAGTAGCAGCAGTGGCAGGAGCAGGAGGAGCAGGAGCAGGGGTAGGGGTAGTAGGAGTAGTGGGGTAGTAGTGTTGTGGTCGCATTGCATTGCATTGCACTCGCTGCTCCAAGTCCGTCGAAGCCTCGCGATGTGACAGGACTTATGTCCCGGCGATTCATGATCGCAGTGCTTTGCACTTCACCTGTTCAACACCACTTCAGGACCTCCATCCCAGCATCGCCTAACTTCAAAGAAGACGAAGGCATAGAGATGTAACAAGAGGATCCATACTAGTCCATAGCACATAAATCAAAATCGTGAGCAGCGCTATTGGCTGCCCACTGCACCGAAAAGTCTGACTCCACCGATTCCGCATCAGGCTGCGTACTCTGCACTGCCTCAGGAATAATACTATGCAGCAGCATGCTGCCTGGTTCCAGGCCACTCCCAGTAGTTTGCGAAGCATGTCCGAGGCACGGGTAGAAAGTGACACGCGGGGCACCATCCACACATCCAGCATGCTCGCTCCCCATTTGGCCTGGAAGGGCTCCACATAGTCAGCAAGCGTAGGCTGAGTGCTAGCATGTCCTTCATCAACAGGAGCCCTCGCTGGCATAGCACCCGGCATGGCAGCTGGCACAGCATCAGCAGGCCGATCATCACCCCGTTGTCGACGACAAAGTACATCGCATCGACGGCTGTGGTAACGGCCATCAGAATCTTTGCAACACGAGCAGCATGCCCGATAGCCAGGCGCCTGAACCCGTGCACAGCCCGCAGTACCACACATAGTCATCGAAGCACGAACGAAGCTCTTTGCACGTCGTCCCAGATGCCGCTGGTGCTTCTGGCAACGACCCGAGTGCTGCCACTCGCCATTCACCGCAAGCTCCCCGCAATCACTACAGCAGCGATCATGCTTAGAAGAACAAAATTTCCTGTAGCAGCCGGGAGTCACACACTCTCTGGGTGCATCCCCGCCAAGCCAAGCATCCTTCCCATGCGGCATAGCAGCGAGCAGGAGAGTTCTCACCGAAGTTATCCACGCTGTCGGCCAGGGGCCAGCCAATAATCAACACCCACGCAGGCCCGGCACGAGTGCCCAAGCAGCCCAGTGAGCACTGCATCAGCGTCAGCAGCGGGACCAGGGCGGAGCCACAAGACCTGAGCCCGACCAAGGAGTGGCAGAATGCGAAAGCATCGCTATGGTGGCACAGTCAGCCACAGTCATTGCAAGCAGGGATGCTCACGAATGTTGCCCAGCATTGCATTTTTGTCCAGCTAGGCACAGGCAACGCGCGCTCCCCCTTGGCACCTTGCACTACTGCATTACCGAAAACATTACAAACACTAGGGAAGCTGCGCACGCTGGTGGTGGCTCAAACTGCCATACTGACCTATGCTATAGGCCAGCAATGTGAGCCGATTGCCACCCGTCCACGGTCGTACCGCATGCAAGCAGGCCCTTGCATCGAAAAGAACAGCATGACCACTGACAGCCATGCACACTCCCGGGATCATATCACCAGAGTATTCCTCGTAACAGTCACCCCCGTCCTGCTCAATCCAAAGGGAACCGTCAACGAAGTGAGAAACACCAATTACCAAACTTAATCCAAAGTTCTGGCGGTCCCTGTGTGGCGATGCCTGGGAGTCCACATTAACACTCAGCGTAGTCCACTGGCGGGACGGGCGCACAAGCTTCACAAAAGCATTGAGAAGCACGCATGTGGCCTCATGCTTGCTGGTTTCCTGATGTAGCCCGACGAACGACCTGTGCCCATAGGCACCGAGCCGGTAACACAATTGGGAATCATCAAGCGCCCTCGGCGTAGGCTTGAACTGCAGTTCAGAAATGACCTGTCGAACAGCAGTCCATATGGATCCTTGCCCAGTAAACAGGATGTCTTGGGCCACGCGCTCCGCCGGCGTGGTTGGCGCTTTTGTGGCCACAAAGGTAGGAAAGGAGCATTCAGCGCCCGCCGGCAGTGCTGCCGTGAGGGCATCCATGTAGTCAATGAAAGCATCAGCACATCTATGTGCTGGCGTATCTCGCTCTGCCGGAGCGCCGGAAGAGAGCTCTTCTCCTGGCATTGCTGTGCGGGATTCCACTGAAAGAAGATCCAGCTCGGGTCCGCATCCTTCATCTCCCCCTCCAGCCACCCGTACTGCTTGGCGGCTTGGCAATGCGGTCCCCCAGCTCCTTGAAGATCAGCATCAGAAGGACGACCTTTAGGGGAGTGGTCACTTTCCCCTCCTCGCACTGCTGGTTCCAAACCTCCGCCGCCTGTCGTACCAGCGGGATGATGCTGCCACTGCCCGTGTCGAGGTAGCTCCTCCTCGTGGCGGATGGTCAACTTGACCATTGCCGTGATCAGGCGCTGAGTCGGGATGTCGATAGTTGGCTCCTGCGTTTGCTCACCTCTTGCATCTCCTTCAGTGCCGTCGTGGCCGCCAGATTTGCGAGGGCCTCCGTCATGCTCCTGTGCAATCACAAGTGCACACAGGGATGCCTGAAAGAGCACCGCGCATCCACGAATGTGTGTTTTGGGGTCCTTGACCGCCAGGCAGCAGTACCCACACGGAGACTCGACCCGGAGCCCGAAACCCATGCACCTAGCTACAGCTTCAGCCTTATGCAAGCACGCATCAGAGTGCATCAATCGCACATGCTGTTTGATGCCACTGACTGACACCCATTGCCCACACAGCACACAGTAGGTTCGCAGATTGGCACAAAACTCAGCATTGCGCAAGACACGTTTCCATCCTTCTTGCAAGAGCGCGCGAAATTCCTTTTGTGCACTAAGCGGCACAATGGCAAGATTGGCACCTCCTCCTGACGGCTGGGTTCGGCACGAGTGCCCAAGCAGCCCATGTTCAGGAGAGTTCTGTACAGTGAGTGGCACATCCGCCACCAGAGGCTGCTCCACATCTGATGTGACACGCTGATGCAACACGGGACAAGACCCCTGCAAATGCTTCTTCAATGCTTCAACCCTAGTGAACACCCGTCTACAATGGCGACATTCCGGCATGCCATCGACAGCATGCGCGACGTACTCGTTTGCAGTGGGCCGAGAAGCCTTGCTGACAACCTCAACAGGATGAGACCTTTGCAGATGCGTTTGCAAGTGCCGCATCTCAGTAAAATACTGTCCGCACACATGACAGGCAATTTCACGACCTCCCCTAACCCTGATTAAGCCATGGTTGTCTGCACCCTTGCGGTCCTGCTCCCATTCCAGGAGACTCTGCAGAAAGCCCTGAAAAAGAAGCCGGGCTGTGGCATCCGTGCAGCGTTTGATGCGCCCTCTAACAAACCTAGCATCAGAGGATTCCAGTAAACGCAACACATCTGAGGAAAGCCGACAGCATGCTGGCCAAACAGCAACGAGCTACGGGTGCACGCAACATGCAGTCGCAGGCGAGTGCGCAACGGCAACCCAGCAGAGTGCAAAGCTCGCACGAGTCGCTGGCGCACAGCACGTGCTGCTTTCAGGCGATGACGACAGGTTTGCATCTCAAATCGTTGATAGGAGATCTTAACCCCCAGGTAAACAAAGGAATCAGTTTTGGGAAGGTAGAGGGGTCGCTTGTGACTTCTGTCGGGTGTCACTTGTGACTTCTGTGCCGGTGTCGCTTGTGACTTCTCAGTCTCTGCCCTTACAAATTGTTGCAGTGTCCTTACTTGCGGATCTTTGGTTACCTTGGCGACCCTTCCTCGCTCTCCTCTTCCTTCTCCTCCCTCTTCCACCTCCTCCCCTCCATCCTCTTTCATGGTGCACAAGATGCT